>JAGGCT020004234.1:242111-244611 GCA_017654935.2 Phymorhynchus buccinoides
CTCCTTCTCTTTCTCATCATCACATTGTCGAGGGGTAATTACCTAAAAGTGTTCTCTTCCTTCTCTTTCTCATCATCACATTGTCGCGGGGTAATTACCTAAAAGTGTTCTGTTCCTTCTCTTTCTCATCATCACATTGTCGAGGGGTAATTACCTAAAAGTGTTCTCTTCCTTCTCTTTCTCATCATCACATTGTCGAGGGGTAATTACCTAAATGTGTTCTCTTCCTTCTCTTTCTCATCATCACATTGTCGAGGGGTAATTACCGAAAAGTGTTCTCCTCCTTCTCTTTCTCATCATCACATTGTCGAGGGGTAATTACCTAAATGTGTTCTCTTCCTTCTCTTTCTCATCATCGCTGGTGACACAAGTCTTGACTGTCAACAGACAGCAGACATGTCGGTGTGCAGTTACCATAGTATATAAGGCGTTCACTGTGTGGTGCATGTTCAATAATAATTATGATCACTTCTCGGCCTTTTGACTAAGACAGTGATTCAGGAACATAAATTTTTGTTTATACACTGGTTGGTTTGTTCAGCCCGTCATACATGGCGAAAGCCGATACGCGACGTTAAACTGAACTTCCATCCGGTGCATGAATTGAGTTTTTGTCACTTGGACTGTCGGAAGGGTTATGGTTAGGGTTAGGGTTAGGGTTAGTGGTGCATGAATTGAGTTTGTCACTTGGACTGTCGGAAGGGTTATGGTTAGGGTTAGGGTTAGGGTTAGTGGTGCATGAATTGAGTTTGTCACTTGGACTGTCGGAAGGGTTATGGTTAGGGTTAGGGTTAGGGTTAGTGGTGCATGAATTGAGTTTGTCACTTGGACTGTCGGAAGCAAACTGCACACACAGTTAATCGAAGGACGACAAAATGCTCACCTACTTTTTATTTCAAAGCACTCTATTCCAGCACAGTAGGTCAAGCTGACACCAGAATTAAATGAACCGTGTGTGCGCTTAACTAGCTTAGTCAAACAGCACGCGTTTTTTTTCAAGTTGCGCAAATTAAATCTATAGTATAAGTATAATATTGCAGACAATACTGCCTCTGATTGAAACTGATGCTCGTGCACCGCTCGTGCGTATCTTGACGATGATTGGTTAGAGCACAAAAAATCCTCGCACCTTTAGCCAATGATATGGCAGCTACGGTAAACATCTAAAATTAGCCTGTTGATTTTAGAATTCAATAACGTTTACGCTATCACTTAGATAAAATAATAACACGGAAAAGAAATAATAGAATTGCATATCATTCCTGAAATAAATGTCTGAGAGCAAAATGTAATACAAGAACGCATAAACTATGTCCTACTTTCGGAAGTTTTTATTTAGGATTTCAGACTTCATTGAAGATTGGAAGATCCAAAGCAGACGACAATCCGGAATGTGGTAATTGCAATTTAACGTGGTTTGGAACTCATATTAAAGCCTACCTTTCACACCGGGATTGTTCTTACACATGCAGTTCTTTTTAGTAAGTTCTTAAGATTTGACGTGACTCAATAACTTCCGCTATTTTATCCATCTCAAACGGTTGTGAACAAATAAGTAGGCCTAGTAAGTAGTTGTCTAGCTGTGTACGTTCTGAAACTGACAACTTTTGCCCAAACAAATGTCACTGTCGGTTGTCGGTTTTCGAGTCCCTCAGTTTGCTAGGTTCTATATTAATTAGGTCTTCGTGGTCTGGGTTGAAATGTAAATGAACTTTAAAAGAGCTGAGCATACACCAAACTTCACAGAAAAGCCCCCGGTGTGGTTAAACCCCAAAGTGTCTGCAGCCCGGGGACAGACAGGTCTCTCACCCAGGACAGAATCTGGATGCAAAGTATTGCGTTGTCTGAACACAACCCGAGGACAGACAGGTCTCTCACCCAGGACAGAATCTGGATGCAAAGTATTGCGTTGTCTGAACACAACCCGGGGACAGACAGGTCTCTCACCCAAGACAGAATCTGGATGTAAAGTATTGCGTGTCTGAACACAACCCGAGGACAGACAGGTCTCACCCAAGACAGAATCTGGATGCAAGATGCAAAGTATTGCGTGTCTGAACACAACCCGAGGACAGACAGGTCTCACCCAAGACAGAATCTGGATGCCCTTCAAGATGTAAAGTATTGCGTGTTCTGAATACGGATTGTAAATTGTGACTGATTTCAGGCTATCATAGTTCGACATATATAAAACCAAACCCATGCAATCTTCCTCCATGTATGTGTCTAAAACCATTTCTAAAGTGGATGAAATGTGTTATGACCTTGGACTTGACAATATGTGGTGAGACCATTGCAGTTCAGCCAAGCAGACGACCAGCATCGTGCGTGGAAACTAAAGATGTCTGCCAAAGAAAATCAAATCTCTTCACGCGTGTTTGTGAAGTAGCAAGCTGAGGTCAGTGTGTGTGTGTGTGTGTGTGTGTGTGTGCGTGTGCGTGTGCGTGTGCGTGTGCGTGTGTGCGTGTGCGTGTGTGCGTGTGCGTGTCTCTGTCTGTCT
>JAGGCT020004234.1:249611-261931 GCA_017654935.2 Phymorhynchus buccinoides
TGTGTGCGTGTGCGTGTGTGTGGTTCAAAATAAACTTCAGTTAAATGGTGAACAAACCGAAGCAATGCTTGTAGGGACAAAAACCAAACTAGCCTGTTTCCATAGAGTCAATCCAACTGGGTAACAATATCATTCCACTCTCAGCTTCTGTGAAGATAAGTGAGGATAAAAGGGAGGATAAAAGGGAGGATAAAAGGGAGGATAAAAGAGAGGATAAAAGGATAAAAGGGAGGATAAAAGGGAGGATAAAAGGGAGGATAAAAAGGATAAAAGAGGATAAAAGAGAGGATAAAAGGGAGGATAAAAGGGAGGATAAAAGGGAGGATAAAAGGGAGGATAAAAGGGAGGATAGAAGGGAGGATAAAAGGAGGATAAAAGGGAGGATAAAAGAGAGGATAAAAGGGAGGATAAAAGAGAGGATAAAAGGGAGGATAAAAGAGAGGATAAAAGGGAGGATAAAAGAGAGGATAAAAGGGAGGATAAAAGAGAGGATAAAAGGGAGGATAAAAGGGAGGATAAAAGAGAGGATAAAAGGGAGGATAAAAGGGAGGATAAAAGGGAGGATAAAAGAGAGGATAAAAGGGAGGATAAAAGAGAGGGAGGATAAAAGGGAGGATAAAAGGGAGGATAAAAGGGAGGATAAAAGAGAGGATAAAAGGGAGGATAAAAGGGAGGATAAAAGAGAGGATAAAAGGGAGGATAAAAGAGAGGATAAAAGGGAGGATAAAAGGGAGGATAAAAGGGAGGATAAAAGAGAGGATAAAAGGGAGGATAAAAGGGAGGATAAAGGGAGGATAAAAGAGAGGATAAAAGGGAGGATAAAAGAGAGGATAAAAGGGAGGATAAAAGAGAGGATAAAAAAGAGGATAAAAGAGAGGATAAAAGGGAGGATAAAAGGGAGGATAAAAGAGAGGATAAAAGAGAGGATAAAAGGGAGGATAAAAGGGAGGATAAAGGGAGGATAAAAGAGAGGATAAAAGGGAGGATAAAAGGGAGGATAGAAGGGAAAAGGGGAGGATAAAAGGAGAGGATAAAAGGGAGGATAAAAGGGAGGATAAAAGGGAGGATAAAAGGGAGGATAAAAGGGAGGATAAAAGGGAGGATAAAAGGGAGGATAAAAAGAGGATAAAAGGAGGATAAAAAGATAAAAGGGAGGATAAAAGAGAGGATAAAAGGAGGATAAAAGGGAGGATAAAAGAGAGGATAAAAGGGAGGATAAAAGAGAGGATAAAAGGGAGGATAAAAGAGAGGATAAAAGGGAGGATAAAAGAGAGGATAAAAGGGAGGATAAAAGAGAGGATAAAAGGGAGGATAAAAGAGAGGATAAAAGAGGATAAAAGGGAGGATAAAAGGGAGGATAAAAGGGAGGATAAAAGAGAGGATAAAAGAGAGGATAAAAGAGAGGATAAAAGGGAGGATAAAAGAGAGGATAAAAGGAGAGGATAAAAGGGAGGATAAAAGGGAGGATAAAAGAGAGGATAAAAGGGAGGATAAAAGAGAGGATAAAAGGGAGGATAAAAGGGAGGATAAAAGGGAGGATAAAAGAGAGGATAAAAGGGAGGATAAAAGGGAGGATAAAAGGGAGGATAAAAGGGAGGATAAAAGAGAGGATAAAAGGGAGGATAAAAGGGAGGATAAAAGGGAGGATAAAAGGGAGGATAAAAGGGAGGATAAAAGGGAGGATAAAAGGGAGGATAAAAGAGAGGATAAAAGGGAGGATAAAAGGGAGGATAAAAGGGAGGAGAGGATAAAAGGGAGGATAAAAGGGAGGATAAAAGGGAGGATAAAAGGGAGGATAAAAGAGAGGATAAAAGAGAGGATAAAAGGGAGGATAAAAGGGAGGATAAAAGGGAGGATAAAAAGAGGATAAAAGGAGGATAAAAGAGAGGAGGGAAGGGAGGATAAAAGGATAAAAGAGGATAAAAGGGAGGATAAAAGGGAAAAAAGGGAGGATAAAAGGGAGGATAAAAGGGAGGATAAAAGGGAGGATAAAAGAGAGGATAAAAGAGAGGATAAAAGAGAGGATAAAAGAGAGGATAAAAGGGAGGATAAAAGAGAGGATAAAAGGGAGAGGATAAAAGAGAGGATAAAAGGGAGGATAAAAGAGAGGATAAAAGAGAGGATAAAAGAGAGGATAAAAGAGAGGATAAAAGAGAGGATAAAAGGGAGGATAAAAGGGAGGATAAAAGGGAGGATAAAAGGGAGGATAAAAGGGAGGATAAAAGAGAGGATAAAAGGGAGGATAAAAGGGAGGATAAAAGGGATAAAAAGGAGGATAAAAGGGAGGATAAAAGAGAGGATAAAAGGGAGGATAAAAGGGAGGATAAAAGGGAGGATAAAAGAGAGGATAAAAGGAGGATAAAGAGAGGATAAAAGAGAGGATAAAAGAGAGGATAAAAGAGAGGATAAAAGGGAGGATAAAAGGGAGGATAAAAGGGAGGATAAAAGGGAGGATAAAATAAAAGAGGATAAAAGGGAGGATAAAAGAGAGGATAAAAGAGAGGATAAAAGAGAGGATAAAAGAGAGGATAAAAGAGAGGATAAAAGAGAGGATAAAAGGGAGGATAAAAGAGAGGAGAGGATAAAAGATAAAAGGAGGATAAAAGAGAGGATAAAAGAGAGGATAAAAGGGAGGATAAAAGAGAGGATAAAAGGGAGGATAAAAGGGAGGATAAAAGGGAGGATAAAAGGGAGGATAAAAGGGAGGATAAAAGGGAGGATAAAAGAGGATAAAAGAGAGGATAAAAGGGAGGATAAAAGGGAGGATAAAAGGGAGGATAAAAGGGAGGATAAAAGGGAGGATAAAAGGGAGGATAAAAGGGAGGATAAAAGAGAGGATAAGGGAGGATAAAAGGGAGGATAAAAGGGAGGATAAAAGGGAGGATAAAAGAGAGGATAAAAGGGAGGATAAAAGAGAGGATAAAAGAGAGGATAGAAGGGAGGATAAAAGGGAGGATAAAAGGGAGGATAAAAGAGAGGATAAAAGAGAGGATAAAAGGGAGGATAAAAGGGAGGATAAAAGGGAGGATAAAAGGGAGGATAAAAGGGAGGATAAAAGGGAGGATAAAAGGGAGGATAAAAGGGAGGATAAAAGAGAGGATAAAAGGGAGGATAAAAGGGAGGATAAAGGAGGATAAAAGGGAGGATAAAAGGGAGGATAAAAGAGAGGATATAAAGAGGATAAAAGGGAGGATAAAAGGGAGGATAAAAGGGAGGATAAAAGAGAGGATAAAAGGGAGGATAAAAGGGAGGATAAAAGGGAGGATAAAAGAGAGGATAAAAGATAGAAGGGAGGATAAAAGGAGGATAAAAGAGAGGATAAAAGGGAGGATAAAAGGGAGGATAAAAGGGAGGATAAAAGGGAGGATAAAAGGGAGGATAAAAGAGAGGATAAAAGGAGGATAAAAGAGAGGATAAAAGAGAGGATAAAAGGGAGGATAAAAGGGAGGATAAAAGGGAGGATAAAAGAGAGGATAAAAGAGAGGATAAAAGGGAGGATAAAAGGGAGGATAAAAGGGAGGATAAAAGAGAGGATAAAAGGGAGGATAAAAGGGAGGATAAAAGATAAAAGGAGGATAAAAGGGAGGATAAAAGAGAGGATAAAAGAGAGGATAAAAGAGAGGATAAAAGGGAGGATAAAAGAGAGGATAAAAGGGAGGATAAAAGGGAGGATAAAAGGAGGAGGATAAAAGAGGAGGATAAAAGAGAGGATAAAAGGGAGGATAAAAGGGAGGATAAAAAAGATAAAAGGGAGGATAAAAGAGAGGATAAAAAGGATAAAAGAGAGGATAAAAGAGAGGATAAAAGGGAGGATAAAAGGGAGGATAAAAGAGAGGATAAATAGAGGATAAAAGGGAGGATAAAAGGGAGGATAAAAGGGAGGATAAAAGGGAGGATAAAGGGAGGGAGGATAAAAGGGAGGATAAAAGGGAGGAAAGGGAGGATAAAAGGGAGGATAAAAGGGAGGATAAAAGGGAGGATAAAAGGGAGGATAAAAGGGAGGATAAAAGGGAGGATAAAAGAGAGGATAAAAGGGAGGATAAAAGTGAGGATAAAAGGGAGGATAAAAGAGAGGATAAAAGGGAGGATAAAAGGGAGGATAAAAGGGAGGATAAAAGGGAGGATAAAAGGGAGGATAAAAGGGAGGATAAAAGGGAGGATAAAAGAGAGGGATAAAAGGGAGGATAAAAAAAGAGAGGATAAAAGAGAGGATAAAGGGAGGATAAAAGAGAGGATAAAAGAGAGGATAAAAGGGAGGATAAAAGGGAGGATAAAAGGGAGGATAAAAGGGAGGATAAAGGGAGGATAAAAGGAGGATAAAAGGGAGGATAAAAGAGAGGATAAAAGGGAGGATAAAAGGGAGGATAAAAGGGAGGATAAAAGGGAGGATAAAAGGGAGGATAAAAGAGAGGATAAAAGGGAGGATAAAAGGGAGGATAAAAGAGAGGATAAAAGGGAGGATAAAAGGGAGGATAAAAGGGAGGATAAAAGGGAGGATAAAAGGGAGGATAAAAGGGAGGATAAAAGGGAGGATAAAAGAGAGGATAAAAGAGAGGATAAAAGGAGAGGATAAAAGGGAGGATAAAAGAGAGGATAAAAGAGAGGATAAAAGGGAGGATAAAAGGAGGATAAAAGAGAGGATAAAAGGGAGGATAAAAGGGAGGATAAAGAGAGGATAAAAGAGAGGATAAAAGGGAGGATAAAAGGGAGGATAAAAGGGAGGATAAAAGGGAGGATAAAAGGGAGGATAAAAGGGAGGATAAAAGGGAGGATAAAAGAGAGGATAAAAGAGAGGATAAAAGGGAGGATAAAAGAGAGGATAAAAGAGAGGATAAAAGGGAGGATAAAAGGGAGGATAAAAGAGAGGATAAAAGGGAGGATAAAAGGGAGGATAAAAGGGAGGATAAAAGGGAGGATAAAAGGGAGGATAAAAGGGAGGATAAAAGAGAGGATAAAAGGGAGGATAAAAGGGAGGATAAAAGGGAGGATAAAAGAGAGGATAAAAGAGAGGATAAAAGGGAGGATAAAAGGGAGGATAAAAGGATAAAAGAGAGGATAAAAGAGAGGATAAAAGGGAGGATAAAAGGGAGGATAAAAGGGAGGATAAAAGGGAGGATAAAAGAGAGGATAAAAGAGAGGATAAAAGGGAGGATAAAAGGGAGGATAAAAGAGAGGATAAAAGGAGGGAGGATAAAAGGGAGGATAAAAGAGAGGATAAAAGGGAGGATAAAAGAGAGGATAAAAGGGAGGATAAAAGAGAGGATAAAAGGGAGGATAAAAGAGGAGGATAAAAGGGAGGATAAAAGAGAGGATAAAAGAGAGGATAAAAGGGAGGATAAAAGAGGAGGATAAAAAGGATAAAAGGGAGGATAAAGGGAGGATAAAAGGGAGGATAAAAGGGAGGATAAAAGGGAGGATAAAAGGGAGGATAAAAGAGGATAAAAGGAGGATAAAAGAGAGGATAAAAGGGAGGATAAAAGGGAGGATAAAAGAGAGGATAAAAGGGAGGATAAAAGGGAGGATAAAAGGGAGGATAAAAGGGAGGATAAAAGGGAGGATAAAAGGGAGGATAAAAGGGAGGATAAAAGGGAGGATAAAAGAGAGGATAAAAGGGAGGATAAAAAAGGATAAAAGAGGAGGATAAAAGGGAGGATAAAAGGGAGGATAGGATAAAAGAGAGGATAAAAGAGAGGAAGAGAGGATAAAAGGGAGGATAAAAGGGAGGATAAAAGAGAGGATAAAAGAGAGGATAAAAGGGAGGATAAAAGGGAGGATAAAAGGGAGGATAAAAGGGAGGATAAAAGGGAGGATAAAAGAGGAGGATAAAAGAGAGGATAAAAGGGAGGATAAAAGAGAGGATAAAAGGGAGGATAAAAGGGAGGATAAAAGGGAGGATAAAAGGGAGGATAAAAGGGAGGATAAAAGGGAGGATAAAAGGGAGGATAAAAGGGAGGATAGAAGAGAGGATAAAAGAGAGGATAAAAGGGAGGATAAAAGGGAGGATAAAAGGGAGGATAAAAGAGAGGATAAAAGGGAGGATAAAAGGGAGGATAAAAGGGAGGATAAAAGGGAGGATAAAAAAGAGGATAAAAGGGAGGATAAAAGAGAGGATAAAAGGGAGGATAAAAGGGAGGATAAAAGGGAGGATAAAAGAGAGGATAAAAGGGAGGATAAAAGGGAGGATAAAAGAGAGGATAAAAGAGAGGATAAAAGGGAGGATAGAAGGGAGGATAAAAGAGAGGATAAAAGATAAAAGAGGATAAAAGGGAGGATAAAAGGGAGGATAAAAGGGAGGATAAAAGAGAGGATAAAAGAGAGGATAAAAGGGAGGATAAAAGGGAGGATAAAAGGGAGGATAAAAGGGAGGATAAAAGGGAGGATAAAAGGGAGGATAAAAGAGAGGATAAAAGGGAGGATAAAAGAGAGGATAAAAGGGAGGATAAAAGAGAGGATAAAAGGGAGGATAAAAGGGAGGATAAAAGGGAGGATAAAAGGGAGGATAAAAGGGAGGATAAAAGAGAGGATAAAAGGGAGGATAAAAGGGAGGATAAAAGGGAGGATAAAAAGAGGGGAGGATAAAAGAGAGGATAAAAGAGGAGGAGAAAAGGGAGGATAAAAGAGAGGATAAAGGGAGGATAAAAGAGAGGATAAAAGAGAGGATAAAAAGAGGAGGATAAAAGGGAGGATAAAAGGGAGGATAAAAGGGAGGATAAAAGAGAGGATAAAAGAGAGGATAAAAGGGAGGATAAAAGAGAGGATAAAAGGGAGGATAAAAGGGAGGATAAAAGGGAGGATAAAAGAGAGGATAAAAGAGAGGATAAAAGGGAGGATAAAAGGGAGGATAAAAGAGAGGATAAAAGAGGAAAAGGGAGGATAAAAGAGAGGATAAAAGAGAGGATAAAAGGGAGGATAAAAGAGAGGATAAAAGGATAAAAGGAGGATAAAAGGGAGGATAAAAGGGAGGATAAAAGGGAGGATAAAAGAGAGGATAAAAGAGGATAAAAGGGAGGATAAAAGGGAGGATAAAAGAGAGGATAAAAGGGAGGATAAAAAGAGGATAAAAGAGAGGATAAAAGGGAGGATAAAAGGAGAGGATAAAAGGGAGGATAAAAGAGAGGATAAAAGGGAGGATAAAAGAGAGGATAAAAGAGAGGATAAAAGGGAGGATAAAGGAGGATAAAAGGGAGGATAAAAGAGAGGATAAAAGGGAGGATAAAAGAGAGGATAAAAGGGAGGATAAAAGAGAGGATAAAAGGGAGGATAAAAGAGAGGATAAAAGGGAGGATAAAAGAGAGGATAAAAGAGAGGATAAAAGGGAGGATAAAAGAGAGGATAAAAGGGAGGATAAAAGGGAGGATAAAAGGGAGGATAAAAGGGAGGATAAAAGGGAGGATAAAAGAGAGGATAAAAGGGAGGATAAAAGAGGATAAAAGGAGGATAAAAGAGAGGATAAAAGAGAGGATAAAAGAGGATAAAAGAGAGGGAGGATAAAAGGGAGGATAAAAGGGAGGATAAAAGAGAGGATAAAAGGGAGGATAAAAGGGAGGATAAAAGGGAGGATAAAAAGAGAGGATAAAAGGGAGGATAAAAGGGAGGATAAAAGAGAGGATAAAAGGGAGGATAAAAGGGAGAGGAGGATAAAGGGAGGATAAAAGGGAGGATAAAAGGGAGGATAAAAGGGAGGATAGGAGGATAAAAGGGAGGATAAAAGGGAGGATAAAAGAGAGGATAAAAGGAGGATAAAAGGGAGGATAAAAGGGAGGATAAAAGGGAGGATAAAGAGGATAAAAGGGAGGATAAAAGGGAGGATAAAAGGGAGGATAAAAGGGAGGATAAAAGGGAGGATAAAAGGGAGGATAAAAGAGAGGATAAAAGGGAGGATAAAAGAGAGGATAAAAGGGAGGATAAAAGGGAGGATAAAAGAGAGGATAAAAGGGAGGATAAAAGGGAGGATAAAAGGGAGGATAAAAGGGAGGATAAAAGGGAGGATAAAAGGGAGGATAAAAGGGAGGATAAAAGGGAGGATAAAAGGGAGGAAAAGAGAGGATAAAGAGAGGATAAAAGGAGGATAAAAGGATAAAAGAGGATAAGGGAGGATAAAAGGGAGGATAAAAGGGAGGATAAGGGAGGATAAAAGGGAGGATAAAAGAGAGGATAAAAGAGAGGATAAAAGGATAGAAGAGGATAAAAGGGAGGATAAAAGGAGGATAAAAGGGAGGATAAAAGGGAGGATAAAAGGGAGGATAAAAGAGAGGATAAAAGGGAGGATAAAGAGAGGATAAAAGGGAGGATAAAAGGGAGGATAAAAGGAGAGGATAAAAAGGATAAAAGAGGATAAAAGAGAGGATAAAAGGGAGGATAAAAGGGAGGATAAAAGGGAGGATAAAAGGGAGGATAGAAGGGAGGATAAAAGGGAGGATAAAAGGGAATAAAAGAGGATAAAAGAGAGGATAAAAGAGAGGATAAAAGGGAGGATAAAAGAGAGGATAAAAGGGAGGATAAAAAGGATAAAAGGAGGATAAAAGGGAGGATAAAAGGGAAAGGGAGGATAAAAGGGAGGATAAAAGGAGGATAAAAGGGAGGATAAAAGGGAGGATAGAAGGGAGGATAAAAGAGAGGATAAAAGGGAGGATAAAAGGGAGGATAAAAGGGAGGATAAAAGAGAGGATAAAAGGGAGGATAAAAGGGAGGATAAAAGAGAGGATAAAAGGGAGGATAAAAGGGAGGATAAAAGGGAGGATAAAAGAGAGGATAAAAGGGAGGATAAAAGGGAGGATAAAAGAGGAGGATAAAAGGGAGGATAAAAGGGAGGATAAAAGGGAGGATAAAAGAGAGGATAAAAGGGAGGATAAAAGAGAGGATAAAAGAGAGGATAAAAGGGAGGATAAAAGGGAGGATAAAAGGGAGGATAAAAGGGAGGATAAAAGAGAGGATAAAAGAGGATAAAAGGAGGATAAAGGGAGGATAAAAGGGAGGATAAAAGGGAGGATAAAAGGGAGGATAAAAGAGAGGATAAAAGAGAGGATAAAAGGGAGGATAAAAGAGGATAAAAGAGAGGAGAGGATAAAAGGGAGGATAAAAGGGAGGATAAAAGAGAGGATAAAAGGGAGGATAAAAGAGAGGATAAAAGAGAGGATAAAAGAGAGGATAAAAGAGAGGATAAAAGAGAGGATAAAAGGGAGGATAAAAGGGAGGATAAAAGGGAGGATAAAAGGGAGGATAAAAGGGAGGATAAAAGGGAGGATAAAAGGGAGGATAAAAGGGAGGATAAAAGGGAGGATAAAAGGGAGGATAAAAGGGAGGATATAAAGAGGATAAAAGGGAGGATAAAAGGGAGGATAAAAGGGAGGATAAAAGGGAGGATAAAAGGGAGGATAAAAGGGAGGATAAAAGGGAGGATAAAAGGGAGGATAAAAGGGAGGATAAAAGGGAGGATAAAAGAGAGGATAAAAGAGAGGATAAAAGGATAAAAGAGGATAAAAGGGAGGATAAAAGGAGAGGATAAAAGGGAGGATAAAAGGGAGGATAAAAGAGAGGATAAAAGGGAGGATAAAAGGATAAAAGAGGATAAAAGGGAGGATAAAAGGGAGGATAAAAGGGAGGATAAAAGGGAGGATAAAAGGGAGGATAAAAGAGAGGATAAAAGGGAGGATAAAAGGATAAAAGAGAGGATAAAAAAAGGGAGGATAAAAGGGAGGATAAAAGAGAGGATAAAAGGGAGGATAAAAGAGAGGATAAAAGGGAGGATAAAAGAGAGGATAAAAGGAGAGGATAAAAGGGAGGATAAAAGGGAGGATAAAAGGGAGGATAAAAGGGAGGATAAAAGAGGATAAAAGAGGATAAAAGGGAGGATAAAAGGGAGGATAAAAGAGAGGATAAAAGGGAGGATAAAAGAGAGGATAAAAGGGAGGATAAAAGGGAGGATAAAAGAGAGGATAAAAGGGAGGATAAAAGAGAGGATAAAAGGGAGGATAAAAGGAGAGGATAAAAGAGAGGATAAAAGAGAGGATAAAAGGAGAGGATAAAAGAGAGGAGGATAAAAGAGAGGATAAAAGGGAGGATAAAAGGGAGGATAAAAGGGAGGATAAAAGGGAGGATAAAAGGGAGGATAAAAGGGAGGATAAAAGGGAGGATAAAAGAGAGGATAAAAGGGAGGATAAAAGAGAGGATAAAAGGGAGGATAAAAGAGAGGATAAAAGGGAGGATAAAAGAGAGGATAAAAGGGAGGATAAAAGGGAGGATAAAAGGGAGGATAAAAGAGAGGATAAAAGAGAGGATAAAAGAGAGGATAAAAGAGGAGGATAAAAGAGAGGATAAAAGGGAGGATAAAAGGGAGGATAAAAGGGAGGATAAAAGAGAGGATAAAAGGGAGGATAAAAGAGAGGATAAAAGAGAGGATAAAAGAGAGGATAAAAGAGAGGATAAAAGGGAGGATAAAAAGAGGATAAAAGGGAGGATAAAAGGGAGGATAAAAGGGAGGATAAAAGGGAGGATAAAAGAGAGGATAAAAGGGAGGATAAAAGAGAGGATAAAAGGGAGGATAAAAGGGAGGATAAAAGGGAGGATAAAAGAGAGGATAAAAGGGAGGATAAAAGAGAGGATAAAAGGAGGAAAAGAGAGGATAAAAGGGAGGATAAAAGAGAGGATAAAAGGGAGGATAAAAGAGAGGATAAAAGGGAGGATAAAAGAGGAGGATAAAAGAGAGGATAAAAGGGAGGATAAAAGGGAGGATAAAAGGGAGGATAAAAGGGAGGATAAAAGGGAGGATAAAAGGGAGGATAAAAGGGAGGATAAAAGGGAGGATAAAAGGGAGGATAAAAGAGAGGATAAAAGAGAGGATAAAAGGGAGGATAAAAGAGAGGATAAAAGGGAGGATAAAAGAGAGGATAAAAGAGAGGATAAAAGAGAGGATAAAAGGGAGGATAAAAGGATAAAAGAGAGGATAAAAGGGAGGATAAAAGGGAGGATAAAAGGGAGGATAAAAGGGAGGATAAAAGAGAGGATAAAAGGGAGGATAAAAGAGAGGATAAAAGAGAGGATAAAAGGGAGGATAAAAGAGAGGATAAAAGGGAGGATAAAAGAGAGGATAAAAGGGAGGATAAAAGGGAGGATAAAAGGGAGGATAAAAGGGAGGATAAAAGAGAGGATAAAAGAGAGGATAAAAGAGAGGATAAAAGGGAGGATAAAAGAGAGAGGGAGGATAAAAGGAGGATATAAGTGAGGATATAAGTGAGGAAAAGGGAGGATAAAAGGGAGGATAAAAGGGAGGATAAAAGGGAGGATAAAAGGGAGGATAAAAGAGAGGATAAAAGGGAGGATAAAAGGGAGGATAAAAGAGAGGATAAAAGGGAGGATAAAAGAGAGGATAAAAGGGAGGATAAAAGAGAGGATAAAAGGGAGGATAAAAGAGAGGATAAAAGAGAGGATAAAAGGGAGGATAAAAGAGAGGATAAAAGGGAGGATAAAAAAAGGGAGGATAAAAGAGAGGATAAAAGGGAGGATAAAAGAGAGGATAAAAGGGAGGATAAAAGAGAGGATAAAAGGGAGGATAAAAGAGAGGATAAAAGGGAGGATAAAAGAGAGGATAAAAGAGAGGATAAAGGGAGATAAAAGAGGATAAAAGGGAGGATAAAAGGGAGGATAAAAGGGAGGATAAAAGGGAGGATAAAAGGGAGGATAAAAGAGAGGATAAAAGGGAGGATAAAAGAGAGGATAAAAGGGAGGATAAAAGGGAGGATAGAAGGGAGGATAAAAGAGAGGATAAAAGGGAGGATAAAAGGGAGGATAAAAGGGAGGATAAAAGGGAGGATAAAAGGGAGGATAAAAGAGAGGATAAAAGGGAGGATAAAAGGGAGGATAAAAGAAGGATAAAAGAGAGGATAAAAGGGAGGATATAAAGAGAGGATAAAAGGGAGGATAAAAGGATATAAGGGAGGATAAAAGGATAAAAGGAGGATAAAAGGGAGGATAAAAAGATAAAAGAGGATAAAAGAGAGGATAAAAGAGAGGATAAAAGGGAGGATAAAAGAGAGGATAAAAGAGAGGATAAAAGGGAGGATAAAAGAGAGGATAAAAGGGAGGATAAAAGGATAGAGGATAAAAGAGAGGATAAAAGGGAGGATAAAAGAGAGGATAAAAGGGAGGATAAAAGAGAGGATAAAAGGGAGGATAAAAGGGAGGATAAAAGAGAGGATAAAAGGGAGGATAAAAGAGAGGATAAAAGGGAGGATAAAAGAGAGGATAAAAGGGAGGATAAAAGGGAGGATAAAAGAGAGGATAAAAGGGAGGATAAAAGAGGGAGGATAAAAGGGAGGATAAAA
>JAGGCT020004235.1:0-67500 GCA_017654935.2 Phymorhynchus buccinoides
CACACATAGCTGTAGATAGCACGAACACAACCGGACAGGCACACAATATGGACGAGAAAAAACCAACACCAACAGTCTTGCACACATCAGACTTGTACTAGAACAAACCAAGACCAACCAGTACCGTCACACATCAGACGGGACTAGAAAACTAACCACCACAATGACGTCACACATCATACTTTACTATAACAAACCAACACCATACTACTTTCACCACATACTTTACTATAAGCAAACTACACCAACAGTACCTCACACATCAGAACTTTACTATAACAAACTAACAACCAACGACCGCCACACATCGTGTACTAGTATAGTATAACAACTAACACCAACAGTACTTCAAACATCATACTTTACTACAACAAACTAACAACCACTGTACCTGCACACATCATACTTTACGATAACAAACTAACAACCACCATTACCTTTCACCATCATACTTTAACTGTAACACACTAACCCAGCATTACCTGCACCATACTTACTGTAACACACTAACGCCAACATTACACTTCCACATCAGACTTTACTAAAACAACTAAACACCACGATTACCTTCCACATCATCTTTACGTACAAACTACACGCAACATTACCTTCACACATCATACTTTACTGTAACAAACTAACACAACTTACCGTCCACATACTTTGATATAACAAACTAACACCACATTACTTCACACATCATACTTTACTAAGCACTAACCACCCCATACCTTCACACATCAACTTACAAGAACACCCCGCAGTCAGCATGGGCTGCTCATGTAGACTAATTATATTTTTCTCGTGCATGTTTTTTTTCTTTTAAATAAAAGAAAATATCCATTTGATCAATTCCAGATTAATAAGGTATAAAAGTCCATTTACTAGTTCTTTGCATCCCAAACATTAGGCTCTTGTCATACATTTGTCAGATACAAGTAAATAACAAAATCAATTATGATTGAAAAAACCCCATTTTTCATGCAAAGGTAATACAACACAGATAGAATAATACGCAGCATAAAATAACACTCATTGCATAAAAGTACAAAATCATTTTATCGAAACAGTAGAACAATACTACGAGAAAAAGAAATCTGAGTTATATGTACTGGCACCTGTACATAGACATAAACATAGCTTTCTTTTGTTTGACTCATGGTCCCTTGGACTTGAAGGGAAACTACTCAAAAGCATGGAAGAGAGAAGAGAGAGAAATGCTTTGTATGCTGGTTGCTGTGTTGTCTTAACTAATTTTTGTTTATCTACTTGTTGAATAATTGATTGAAAGCGCTTTGGGCTCATTTGAGTAAAGGCGCTATTAAATGTATCTGATTATTAGTTATTTTATAAAACAAAATCCATGCATAACTGTTTTCACCCTGAAATACAATTCTTTTTTACAGATACTGTATTTTTGTAGATTATAAGGCGAATACGTTCCCCCCGCCTAACTGAGATCCCTGCACTTATTATATGACTAACACTAATAAGAATTTTAACAGCAAAATTGAATTCTGTATAAACTTTGGGGGTGCGACTATAATAAGTGGCTTTCATACATGTACATAGTCTCGAAAAATAGGGCACTAATTTGCACCCTGTGCATCGGCAGGCATGGAATTAGAAAGACAAAAAAGACTGAAAATTGGGTCTTGGAAGCAGGCATAGATTAGGAACAAGGAATAAAAACAACTGAAAAACCGTGTGTGGTTGTGATACAGCGCCCCAGAAAATGAAGCTTCTTCTGTTCTAAGCCTTAGAACCTATTAGGAGATAAGCTGATATATGTAGTTCATTTTGCTTCTTTATAACCAATAACTAAGTTTACTCATTGGCTTCTTTTTTATCTCAGAATATGTCCTCTTGGACCATCAAAAAAAGCTGAAACTTGCAACAAAAAGACTGAAGAGGACGCATCAAAAAGCTGAATCATCCAAAACGGACATTCCCATCCTGATAGGCTACAAAATCCTTGCCTGATATAATATAAAAAGAAGTATTATTTCATTTTCCATCCAAATCTACATTAATCAGTATCTCTCCCTTGGATAAGAGGGTGTGGTCGTTGTCTTCATAAAAATGCCCCCCCCCCCCCCCCCCACACACATTCCGTAGTTTTGTGTTATGTCACTCTCCTTGACTCACTTTCCCCTTTTGCTTTCGTCAGTGACATCTACAATCTTTAAAAGTTATTGGCCCATTCCCTGCCTTTTGTCAAAAGGTCCTCCAATAATTGTCTCGTTTGAGCTCCTTTAAAACTGAATGCAGCGGGAAGACCAGTCAAACTGAAACTGCAGACACATACATACCTCACCCTTTATGGCCATATGACTCAGAAAAAGAAGAAACGTTTCTTTCTCCTCATATTCCTGTACAATTGTGCACATTAGAGTCTGCCAGTTCGGTACAGAAACCCCATCCGCTTATACAGTGAACCTCCTTATAAGACTCCTCCATCATAAGACCTGCTTCTTTGAGACATTGGCCTTCTTTGTAAGGTATTAAAATTACCTCCCTTATAAGACCCCTCCTTAAAGCTCCCTCCCACATAAGACCTGCTTCTTTGAGACATTGCCTCTTTGTAATATTAAAATTACCTCCCTTATAACCCTCCCTTATAGACTCTCCTCCCACATAAGACCGTCTTCTTTGAGACATTGCCCTTCCTTGTAAGTATTACAATTACCTCCTTTTTCCCTTATAAGACCCCTCCCCTTATAAGACTCCCTCCCGACATAGACCTTCTGCTTCTTTGAGACATTGCCCTTCTTTGGTAAGTATTAGAATTACCGTCCCTTATAAGACCCCTCCCTTATAAAGACCTCATTTTGTATGATTTTTGGATGTCTTATAGAGGAGGTGCCACTTATAAGAATAATTGAATGGGATGCCTGATGAGTTTCCACATGTAATTGCACACTCCTTCAATATTTCATTACTTCCAGTTTTTGGTTTTTTCTGTTTGCGATCTATTGAGTTCCATACCCAATATGTTTGTAAATTTAAGCACACATGCACATAACCTTGATCTATGTGCTGGAGAGAAAATGGTGTATAAATTCTTATGAACATTGTGGTTTTGTTTTCTCATTTATAAAACTAATTTTTGAAGTCTTATAAGGAACCGGGCTCCAATCTTCCCGCAAACAAGGGGTCCCAGGGACCCTTCACTACAGCATAGAGGTCCTAGAGGCCAGGATAGAGGGGTCCCATGTGCATTGTGAATGCTAAGAAGAATGTGTTCTAGGCATCCCTGGGACCCTCCCCACCCTGCACATCTTTAGAGAGTCCTTTAGACTTTAGTGCTTCAGACCCCCAAATGGGGGTCCCTGGGATCCCTGGTGAGTTTCACTGTATTATTAGTATAACATAACCTTTATTCCTTCGCTGGAGAGAAAATTGTCTAAACTCCTTCTCTTATCATGAATACTACTGTTTTTGGTTCTCACAAAAGTAAGCTTTATTTCCTTCCTTTATCTCTAGAACAATTCTCAACTCTTCCTTTTTTTTTCCTTAATTAGTAGGGTCAAAGATATTCTAAAAGGGTAGATGGTTACTAAAGCTCGGCGAACCGGCTAATGAGGTTATCGTTATGCGGACGTGTACGCTATTTCACATGAAGGCTATCCAAAACGAAATCGACTGGAACTTGAACGAGAATTCAAACTGGCCTATCGATGTGTAAAATTGGTCACTTCAAGGGACATAGCCTAGTGTTTCTGTCCCATTACTCTATACGGAGAGAAGAGACTCGGATTTTATTTTTTCCGCCTGTGGCAGTGCTTTGGTAGCGTTTTGTTTTTGATGAATTGTATGACATAAAGCTTTATTTCTTTGCTTGAGATATTTATCTAATTCTTCCTACACGAATGGGGTATTGTCTTGTATCTTACATGAATAGGTGAATTAGTATGAGAAGTTTTCTATTTCTTTGCCGGAGAAATTAACTAATTTTCCTCTCACATGAAACAATTGATTTCGATGTCATGAATTGTGCGTGCTATCCTTAATCCGACTAACACTATAAACAGTCCACTATGTTTGGTGTCCATACCCTTAGCTAAAATACTCCAGGGATCATACCAACAGCAAAGCATTCAACCACTTGGTGCACAATGCACAGCTAAAGAATGAAGAACATACGTTTTGACCGTTTTGATTACCCAGCCATGGGGCAGCCACACTCCGACTTTGGAGGATTATTCGAAACTGTGTTATGCTGGAGCTTGTCATGCCATGGCTAAAGACATCCATGCATAACTACCTATGCGTAACTTTACATACATTTTGATGTAGCCTTGGTGTTCTATGCCAGTGTCAATGTTCTGACACAAGCTTAACTCCCCCCATTCTCCCCCGTTTACGAGTATCCTCGTAAACTCACGCCAACCATATCTGCCCGTTTACGAGTTAATTAACTTGTATAATACAACCCATTCTTCAAAACTGAAGCAATCACCTTGGTTCTCATTCTCAATTTTTCACTTTGGTAAAAGCTTAGCCTGTTTACCGACACTTCCTTTCCGGTCATGCTTAGATTTTATCGATTACGAGCATAATTTTCATATTTTTACCGATTTTTTTCAATGATGGATTTAATCGATTCTATGAATATGATATTCCGTATTAGTAATGATACGGAAGTAAAATCGTGTTTAGAACTGATTTAAGACTATTATTTTGAAAAAATAGCGATTCATCAGTTTTTACGAATATAGGTGCAGTAAAATCTACTTTCGATCATTTCGTTTCATAAGAACAACATTTCTAAGTTATTGGTTGTTGTTTTTGTAAAACTAAAAGAGTTTATTTTTAGAACTACAAACCTAGTTCAAAATCATGTACCTTTGTAACTTTTCAAACACTCATTTCGACCATACACTTTAAAGTTTTTAAGCAATACAGCGAATAGTGTCAAAGTTATATAAGTTTTTTTCTAAACCTTTTTCCATAGTTATGTTCAGTTACGATACGCCTCCGCACGAGCTGGGCCAGGTAAGAATAAATGCGGCTGCACGATGTGGTAGAATGTGTTGAGCCAAGATACCACTATGGACCTTTTCTGCAGGTCTTTGGTCACTCTGACAGGGCGTGGTCGACTCGCAGCACGATAAGCTCATGACCACAGTGCGGCCGATACCACCATCAGGCTGACCGCCTCAAACACGAAGCGGTGGGCTAGATCTTCCAACCATCAGGTGCCCGTGTAAGCCCTGCCGCACCGCCGCTCCCAAGCACCTCAGTAGAAAAGTTAATAACATAATACCAGACCGTCCGTGCGTAGTCGTTAGCGTCACAGATTACTGCTGAGAGTCTTGGTTCGAATCCGCGATCAGAGGCGAGGTTTATTGTCGGTCCTGATCGACTCCTACCCTCATTCAAGTGCTAATGACATCAAAAGTTTAATGACATCATCAATGACTCACACATCCGTAGTGGACAGGGCAGGGAAGGGGTTAATTTTTGTTGCAGTTTAATATTATGTTTTGAGAGAAAAAAAATACATACACAATGGAAAAAGAGTACTGTTGGAGAGTCAACTTTGTCCTGAATTCACTCTCTTGTTTGTCTTTAAAAACAACAAAAAACCTGCACCCCAAACAAATAAAACCCTTCAAGTTTTTACAGGATATAACTCGTGTTGAACTATTTTTTTGACAACACCACCTCCCCCCGCCCCCCTTTCTTACAAGGGAATAATCACTATAAATAATCATATTAGTATTTGTTTTTAATAGTAATAGATTTATTTTTTGGGGGTGGCAGAATGCTTATATTCGGGTTTAAAAAATGGTGTCGCTTAAATGAATATAATTCTATTCAGGATTCTGTATTCTGAGCGAGAGAGAGAGAGCATGGTCGTGTGTATGCATGTATTGATGCATTCATTCCTGTTTGCTACATTTTCATTATTTAATTCTGTGAAAGTGAGATGTTATCAGAGAATAACGTGCTGGAGATGAAAATGAAGGTTGATGGCTTTGTGAGTTAGAATCATGTTATTTTTGTTACTTTTTTCTTTGCTTGGAATGTTATAGTTAACTATCTTGGTTGATTTTACTGCATCTTTGTTCATCTTATGCTGCTTTGTAAAGCGCATCTACATACTTTGTAATGGGATTTTAGCGCTATATGAAATAAAATATCACTACAAAACCACCAGCACTATTCCTTCCCCCATTCCCCCTTTGTTTACAAACAACACACACACATTCCTCTCCCCATCCCCTTCCTTCTTCTTCTGCGTTCCCAGGCCATAATGGCTCATAATGGCCAAGGAACATGTGTCCGGTTTCCATCTCACTGGTCTCCCTGCTGCGTACAGCCGCCCAGTTCCGATTTCGAGTAGTTTCCTTCTATAACATATGTCCCTCCTCATTCTCCCCCCGACACAAACTCCTCCACTCACTCTTGTAGCGCCTGAAGAACAGCACTCCGACACAGGCTGACCACACGCTTTCTCCGCAGCATCACACCCCATCGTCAACACCGCGAAATCCCCCTTCCAACCCCCCCTCTCCTCTCCCTGCCCCCTTCTCTTCCTTCTCCTTCAGCGCCTCTCACCCCCCCACCATCCGCCTCGTCAGGGTCCTCGCAGACATGGCCACATCAGGCATCAGGGAGAACTGCCAGTGAAAAGCGGGCCCCGCGAACGTTGTTCATGGTGATCAAGTTGCCAAGGATTGCGTAAGTGGCAAAGTCTCCGTGGAAACCGACGAAAGCCGATTTGATCGGATGGATGGGAATGGTAAGCCTGTGACCTGTGGGTAGAAAAAGAGCGGAGACAGGAGGCCGTGCGTCACGCTGGGTTCGAGCCAGGCCTGGCTTGGCCTTGAGACCCTGCGCATGAAACGAACAGCTCTGTTGTGTCAATAAGTAGTATCACGCTTAATTCATTTTTGCGGCTAACACTAAGTGGCATCTATATGTGGATAGTTGTTGCGGTTTGTGTATGTGTGTGTGTTGTATGTGTGCGTTGCATCCGTGTCTAATCTTCAAACTATTAACGTTGGCATTTTTCCTCGGGAATAGAAGGCATACACTGTCAATACTTTTGCACAATGTAAGCTTCGAGTGAGCCTTGAAGGCTTTGCCTCTTTCTTTAAATAAGCTTTATGAAAAAAAAAAGAGCAAAAAATTCTCTACAGACCAGCGTAAGATAATTATCCAGGCTGCACTGTGATATTCAGGTATGAGTAGTTAAATGTTCTTTTAAGTGACATATCATTTTTGTTTGCTCTTCTGCCGCCAGCGGCGTGTTGACAGCCCGGTTTATTGTTTACCGTTGCTACCATGCATGGGCGGGTTGACCCACAGATACTATGGAACCCCGGTGTCCCCCTTTGGGGGGGCGCTATTTATATGAAGTGCCATCAATCTTTACTTCCGTGATATGCGCAGTTCGCTCACGGAAAGCACAATCTTACCGCCATCGTGGCATTTGTAGGCTAAATTTTGCAATTTTCTAATCGTTTATGTTGCGTTTATTGAAACGATGAAACGACGATGATTTTGGCATAATCTTCTACAAGATGGCGACGTGACCGACGAAGCATTACTGGATTTACGTGTAAGAAGTGGCTAGAATCTGAACTTAGGCGAAAAAAGAGCTGCCGAAACGATCCTTGGTTTGCAGCAGCAGATCGACACAGGCATTGTAGTGAATGATTCGAGCGAAGTATTTTTAATGAATTTTTAAAATGTGTATGTGCGAAATCATGTAGCGCAAAAGATACTTGTGGCTCAACAGTAAACAGTCTAAGTAATACTTGGTAGTAGAAGAGTTTAATCACTGAACTTTCATGCAACTTAAGTCAATTAACGATTTATTCTCAATGACGCTTTAAAGTTTAACAAAGTACTTATGAATCCAAGTTATACAAGTTGTACAGGAATCAAGTTATACAGAATTAAGTTATACATCACACGTAATTCATGTTTTCCTCAACTTCCCAATGTTCTGAAATGTAAAAGCACAGTATTAGGGTATTCTAAAAGTATAGATGCGTGCAGTTTCGTTGATCACTGGACAATATTCCAGGTTTTTTATTGCAAACAAGTGTATGCAGTTACAAGTACCACAAACTTAAACTGAAGTTGACAAAATAATCAAGGAGTGAATTCTATAAAATGTTAGTCCTTACCTTTCACTGCAGAGGTTTCTGTGCTGTAGGCCGCCGTGATCATCCAAGAACAGAAACAGCACCGCATGCTAAGGTCAATTGGACTGACCCGTCGCCTACAACAGCACCAGCACAAGGACAGGCCTAAGGTGAAATCCAACCATGTGGTGCTGTATACTGACCCCAGGCCGTGGGCGGTCTGGGGGCTCGTCCGGATGTCTTTGTGGTGCCAGTGTTGCTGCAGCTGCCTGTAGACCTGAGTTACCGTCTTGTTCTCACACCACGAGTCACCAAGGGCACCTGACCTGCCTTAACCTGAGTGCATCGGTGGATGTACACATACAGAGCTGTAGCACACCAGTCACTACATGATGATGATGCAGAACTACACGATCTGAGCAATGATTGTCTTCTGCACGGCGCAGCCCGTCCCGCTCTTTAGGCGGCAGAGCCTAATGTGCCCAGTAGAGGGAGCAGGCACAGTGGCCAGCGGCGGGAAACTTGGTGCATCAAACGTTGATCCGCCGTTCCATTCAAATTCCCTAATGCTGCAGCATCAGCCGTGCTTCCACACTGTTGCCGCCAGACACCACTACGCTGAAAAGTACCCAGCCTGGTTTTTTTTACCCCGAATGCGTCTTCACTCAATGATGAGAGAGCGCAGGAATGACGTATTCTTCACAGGAATGTTGTTCCTCCCTGCAAACGCGAAAATTTCGATGAAGTCCCGCAGCAGCAAGGAACAGCAAAGGGTTACGACGAACGTGACCACAGCAGGCTGGGTCAACTTTTCCAAAATGTCACCATACGATTGTCTGGATTTTCTGAAAAGTTTGCCGTCTTTTCCTGCTGGGTCCAATGCTCGAAAAGACTTGACGATGATCCGCACTGCCATGAACCACAGCAACGACTGGCTTAGAAAATGGGTCACGGAATCCTCATACACCACAAAACTGTTAGAGAAGAGGGCTGCGAAATACATGAACGCCGCAACAGCAGCCACACATGCGTCTAGAACATCACTACTTGTGCATAACAGTTCACCGGCTTTCTTTCTCAGCTATAAGAACAAACAGCACACTAGCGTGCACACAGCCAGCACACTCGATGGGTGTCCTCATTCCCGCGTCGAATGAACGTAACTTGTACTACATCCATGATGGGAATGAACCGATGGCTCGGGTAAAGACGGACGTGTGAGTGGCGCGTAGTCGACGACCACTGATCACTCTCGCTACGTGCCACGACCCACACCCACACATAACAAGGGCGAGGTAAGTGCGGCAACTGAACACAACTGTCTTCCAAAAAAAGAAAAAGAAACCCTGCGACCACTGTTCACACCAAGCACAAAACACTACCGCATGAGAAAAAAAAGCAAAATAGACTATAACAGACCGCATAGCGACACACTACGAGAAGTATGCAGGACCGACGCGTTCACAGTTCACGGGGTAAATTCCAAACACCCCATCAGACATGACTATCCCGCAAATCAGCCACTGGCAGAGTGTTAGGCATCGAACAGGTTGTACGGCCCAGATACAGACTCGCTGCCGGAAAACAGGATTGCGCGCACCTGAGCCCCCAGGTTGGTCCGGGGCTTAACCGCTCGGACAGGCGAGTCAGGCGTTGGAGAAGATCCGGGGATCCGGTGCCTGAGGTCACACCGGTCACCAGGGACTGGAGCTCGGTCTCCGCCTGCCTGAGGGTCTGCTGCAGGTGGAGGAATCGGTCTGCGGGCAGGTCGGAGGACGTGTTGGCGTAGGTGGTGAGGTAGGTGGACACCTGCAGGGCGTTCAGGTGCAGGGCCTTCACTGTGTGGAACACCTGTGTGGAAAAAAAAAGAAGGAAACTTCTGAAGGATAATTTATAACATTTGTAGCACGCTAGGGAGTTTTACAATTCAGTCCACGGTTGGGTGCATGAGATAAAGAATGAATAACATTCAAAATATTATGCGGTTTCAAAGTGGGCGTTCGGGTGTGTACCTTGTGTCATTTATAACATTTGACAGAAATGAACGTTATGGACTGCGAAACAAATGAACGTCCTCACTTCAGTTATGGGCGTTTGTTTTCTTTCTTCTTCCCATAATTACCTGTTAGTTTGACAAACACAGTACGAGAAAGAAAGAGCATTGGGGTGGGAAATCTCATAAAAGGGACAGAAAGATATAAGCGGGATGGAGAAAGAGGGGGAAGATGGGAAGAAAGAGCGGAAGAAAGACAGAGAGAGACAGAGACAGAGAGAGGGAGGAAGAGACAGAGAAGGAGAGGGAAAGAAATAAAGAATCTGAGATAGAGAGAAGCAGATAAAGACAGACTGATCGACTGAAAGAAAAAAAGACAGGCAAAGAGAAAAGAAAGGGGTAAGAGAACAGAGGGGGATAAGGAACGAAACTTATTTTCAGCATTCAGGCGCACATTAAACACACTTTCGTTTTTAAGAACTCTAGATCATTATGACCACATACCATAATTTCTTAACACATAATTTACCTTAACCCTTTCAACGCCAGCCTTTTTTTTTTAGCTAAAACTTTCCATTAAACTTACCTGGCTGGAGAAAAAGATTCTGTCTGCAATGTTGGGGATTCTTCACTGAAATATTGGGGATTTTTCTGTGACATGCATAAAATAGGGCCTATCCTTATATACACCAAAAATTAAGAACATAAGGTCATTGGTTACCAGACCCTCATGTGATGCCTTTCAGTGACATGGGTGTTAAATTGTGGTGGTGCCAAGAGGCGACAGAGGCGATGAAAGGGTTAAGTTAAGCATAATTTACCTGTCGTATCTCGTTGCCAAAGGTGTCCCACCAGGGGCAGTGGTTGAAGAGGTCGGGGATGACGGTGCCCAGGTTGGAGAAGGGGATGGGAACACCCAGCAGCAAGGACAGCGTGGGCACCAGGTCTGTTTGGTGGACCACTCTATCCTGGAGAGACAACAGCACAAATGATGCATTATATACACAAAGAAATATCATCTTCTCTTCTCCCTCTCTCTCATTTCTCACACACACACACCCTCTTTGAGTTTGACACACAGTAACACATACACACACACGCACGCACAGAGGAAACCTTCTTGGAAGGCTCAGAGGCAGTGATCTGCGCGGAGCTGTGGACAAACACTAGACAGACAGACACACACACACAAGTGCGTTCGGGGCGACACGCAGAAGAGGCGCACACACACACACAGGGCCCCCCATCATGGGAGTCTATGAAAATACAATATAATTCTAAAGGATCCCTTAAAAGAATGTGCAGGGGGTCCCAGGGATGCACTATAAAATATCTTTTTAGCATTCACAATGTGTTGAAACATAATACATAGATCTGTATTGTTAAAAACATGTGGGGACTTTCCTGGTTGTTGCACTGCCTCCGGGGGCATAGCCTCCAGGATCGTTCCCACCATCTTTATATAGATCTACTAATGTCCTATATGTGTCTGTTCCAGACCAGAGGACATGTTAAAAGCAGAATTTCATTCACAATGTCATTGGGAACCTAGTATATGCCCTCCTCTAGCACCCTCTAATACTGTAAGTGAAGGGGTCCTTGGGACGCCCTTGTTTTTGCGGGAGGATGAGTTGGGAGGATCCGCGATTGGGAGCCCTGACACACACACACACAGAGGAAATCTCCCCGCTCTGTGCCGGGCTGTGTGACAAACAGTGGCAGACTTCCCACACACACACACACAAACACACACACACACACACACACACACACAGCTACTATAGAAAGGCTCCCCGCTCACCTCCTTGGAAGGTTCAGAGGCAGTGATCTACGCGGGGCTGTAGACAAACAATGCACACACACACACAGGAAGGCTCCCCCTCACCTCCTTGGAAGGTTCAGAGGCAGTGATATGTGCAGAGTTGTAGACAAACAGTGCACATACACACACACACACACACACAGAGGAAGGCTCCCCCTCACCTCCTTGGAAGGTTCAGAGGCAGTGATCTGCGTGGGGCTGTAGACAAACAATGCAACACACACACACACACACTGAAGGCTCCCCCTCACCTCCTTGGAAGGTTGAGAGGCAGTGATCTCTGTGCAGAGTTTGTAGACAAACAGTGCACATACACACACACACACACACACACACACAGAGGAAGGCTCCCCCTCACCTCCTTGGAAGGTTCAGAGGCAGTGATCTGTGCAGGGCTGTAGACAAACAGTGCCCCATACACACACACACACACACACACACACACACACACACACACACACTCACCTCCTTGGAAGGTTCAGAGGCAGTGATCTGCTCCTTGGAAGGTTCACAGGCAGTGATCGGTCAGCTCGTCAGGGCTGTAGACCGCCATGTGTCACCTGAGTACACATGCCACACACACACACAGCACCCAAAGGAAGACTCCTCCCCTCCCTCCAAGGGGTGGAAGGGTTCCTGACAACGACGCAGATGAGAACTGTTCAGTCAGGCTAAATAGACAAAGTGAAAAACAGTAAACAAATGAATTAGTCTCAGATCACACACAAGACACACTTACACAACCACACATTTTTTAGAATATATCACAGGATAAAATTAAAAAAATCCTAAAGTTGGTTAAGAATGAACAGTATATCTTATATGGGGCTAGCCGCAGAACGCCTTCAGGTGACTCACAGTGGCAGCGGTCAGCTCGTGATCGCGAAGTCTCCAAGCCACTGGTCCCCTGAGTGTGTCAAAGGAGGGGGGGGACAAGAGGATGGTCACCCAGCGTGTTCAAACAGTACTGCTGTCCTTTGAAGCCCTTCATTGTGAAAGTCGCTGGGATAGTGATGTTCCTGTCACGTACGATGAAGATGAGAACTCTATCCAATTCAGTATTGCAGTAGCACTGAAATATTTGACGATTCGTGAAAAAAGTAAACTTTATTTGTTGAAAAAAGGTGAAAGTCGTCTAGATCAATTCGTAGAACTCGGTTTTCGCTTAGAAAACATCTCATTTTTTAGAATCTATCTACAGGATTTGAAAAATGGTCCGTCTCTGTGCGAAATCCTAAAGGATACGGTTAAGAATGAACTTTGCGCGGCTTTCGCAATGCATTATGCCAAACAATTGCAAATGATGCGCTGCGCGGATCCTCGACCATCGCCCCGTTAGGGCTCTAGCTGTAAATTTGAACACGATGTCTGTAGGAAAAACGCTCTGGAGTTAAAGGCCCGTGTCGTGTTTGCAAGACACAAAGGAGCGGACAGTTGGCTTTTTACTATAGTGATGACTGCATTCGCGCAACTGCATGAAGGACCATGTATGACACAATGTAAAAACTATGTGACCTGCACATGCACTATGATGCAGTGTATACACAGACCCAACACACAGCACATGTACACACAAATAATCATGTGCACACACACATGTAATACACATGTGTACACACACATGGTATACATAATGCAGAGTCACATGTATAGTGTACACAAACACACATGACATACAGTGATACACACATATAGAGACACAGAATACCACATGTATTCAAAAAAGAAAGGAAAAAAAGGTGTCTGTTCAAGCTATTCCTTTATTTTCAATAAAGTTCATTTTAACTTGACTTGACTTGACCACCTCCACCCCCACCCCAACACACCACACACATGGACTCCCTCTCTATTTTAAATATAAAAACAAGTATAGGTCAAGATGTGCCACCCCCATATCTGATCTCTCTACATTTCTCGGTTAATTCCATTTTTCTCCGTTTTTGCCTTTCTTACCAGACATGAAGCTGGATTTTATGAACATTTTCAGCTAATTATCTTTGTTCAATAATTAATTGCAGTCATGATAAAGGCCATTATCTAATAGGACCCCCCCACCCCCCACCCCCCCCACCCCCCCCCCCCCCTCCCCCCCCCTATGTATTGGCAGTTTTCCTTCCCTGCCCTTTTTTTTTTTCCCATTTGTCCCCCCCCTTCAGTTGCATTCATCCGGCATTTGTGCGTCTTGATCTCATCGTTTTTTATGGGGGTGGGGAGGGGTGTAGGGATTAGGGTTTGGGTCTGCGTATTCAAGTGCGTTTTTCCGATAATAGTAGCTGAAAAGGTTAATAAAATACAGCTTTATGTTTGGTAACAAAGGCAAAAACGGAAAAAACTGGAATTAACTGAGAAATGCAAGGGGGGGGTGGGGGTGGCACATCTTTTACCTTTACCATAAAACAACCCATTGTGTACCATATCATCTGATCCATCTGTTGCAGTTTCTCCCCCCATGGCCGGATGGCTTGGTCCAAACCTGTGCCCGCAGTGATCAACACCCAGAAAATGGGCGATCGCCACGTCCCAGTCCCTTCTCCTGATCTCCGGATACAGGTGCTTCAAAATGCCATTATCCACAGTGTGCAGGTCTTTCACATTGAACGAGGGGAATGGGAACGACTTGTAGAATCTGTTGGGGAAAAGGCTATTCCAGGTATCGTCTCCAAAAAACTTCACATCCTTCCCCTGCGCGATCAACTGGTCAATCCAGTTATCTTCTCGTATTTCTGACGAATCGAAGTTTGCTCCGGCATCGACGAAGGTGGGCAAGCTGCCGGTGGTCAGCCCTTTGAGGCGTTGCATTGTGGTAGTGGGAGGGTCCGCTATGAATTTGTACAGTCGTGTATTTCTGGGGCGTTTTGAGAGCATTTGATGGACTGTTTTCATCTTGTTTTTGAATGGTGGTGCTTCCGATTTCAGAGATGCATCGTAAGTCATGAAATCGTATCTGAGGGCGTCTATAATGACGACTATAGCTCTTTTAAAGCGGGCGTGTGACCAGCAACCGTTATGCCCCCCGTGCACAAGGTCGTCTGCGCGAGCAGCAAATTCCACTTCGCAAGAGCTGTTCTGAAGAACCATTGTGCGAACCAGTAAAAAGCCTTTGGTAAAAAATAATAGTCCAACGATGTACGACACGACAAGAAACCCCAGAAGGGCAATGATTTTAGTTCCCATTTTCATAGTGATATCGTTTGTAGACAAAACAGGCAACTGTAAACAATCACGCTGATCAAATCATGGGCGCAGACATTTTGAAATTACGCACACATTGACTGAATCGATTGTGATTGGTTGATTCAGCATGTGCGTCACAGACTGCCATCTTTTCCCTAGGCCGACTCAAGTGACTTGGCTGGTGGTAAACGAAAATGGCATCTGAGAAAGGTTCTTCGTCTCCTGTCGGAGATGAAAGACAAGCAGGAAAAGAGCAAGAAACGGGAAACCAGGAAAAACAGGTGAGTCCATCTTTACTTATTTAAGCCAGTTAATAGACTGTTTGATGGCGCTGTAAACAACATTCAAGTTTCAACTCAAGTTCAGTGTGTTGTGACTTGTGTGTTGTGTCTCCCAACTCAAAACAATTGTCATTCATCAAGTTGACTTCAGATTTTACAAATCTGTTGATGTGACCACTGTCGCATGAAAATAGGTAGCTCGTAAAAATAAGTAGCTCGCTACCTATGACAGTGTGTATTTGCGACATTGAACATGAACCACAAATTTCACTTTTTTCTAGGGTTAGGGATAGGGTTTTTGAGGGGTTAGGGTTAGTTAAATGGTTAAAGTACAGAAAAAGTGAAATTTGTGGTTGTCGCAAATACAGACTCTCATAGTAGCGAGCTACTTATTTTTACGAGCTACCTATTTTCATGCGACAACCACGACATGATTCTGCTGACTCTGACAATTGGGTCAACGTTTATTTTCAGCTTGCTTTTGTTGTAAGCAAAGGTTTGGCTGTGCTACTGAGTCTCTGAGAAGAAGAAAGGAATAATTATTTTGCTTTTAACTTCATTTAAGCCAGGCACCTGGGAATATTGAAGGTGTTTTGTTTGTCTTTCTTCGCTTTTTGTGGGTCTAGAATAGGATAGATCTCGGATCCATTTTTTGCAGAGTACATGGTAACTGTAGATACTAGATTAGAATATTCTATAAATAGTTGACACATGTTTATGTCAGATTTTGACGTCATAGAGAGCACATGTTCGAGAGAACACTGGCAGCCATTGTGAATTGAGAGTGCAGATTAAAACAAGAGCCTCGTCTTTATTTTAGTGTTGCCTGACTCCTTGAGAGAATGCATGTTTTTCAGTAACGACAACTGAACAAGCTTTCTGCCGCAATAGTTGCTCAGCTTCAGCTATTTTTTCCACTGTATTAATATACTATTATAGGCAATATTAACATTTCTTCCCCTCAACCCAAAACGGTACAAGTGCAGTTGTAGTGCACGCACACTATAACTTCACTTGCGACAAGTGCAGTTGTAGTGCACGCGCACTATGACTTCACTTGTGCTCCAAGTGTCAAGTGTACTATCCGGGACAGAAAATATTGGTGAATTTTTTTGACGGAAAAAGTGATATTTTCATTCTTCAAATCCCCTATAGAGACAGCACTTTTTCCGTCTAAGATGGTTCAGATAGTGTTGTGAGGGGAAGAAATGTTAATATTGCCCTATTATATTGGAAGTGATTCTTCTTCCTTTTAATTTTTGTAAAAATCATTTATTTGCGACTATGTAATGTTGATGTTGTTGTGAACTGTTGATGAAATGCACTGTGTGGGTGTGTGCGCCACAGGCCCCGGGGAAGACAGCGGAACAGTTGGAGGAAGAAAAGCTGAAGGCCAAGTACCCCAACCTGAAGAAGGCAGGACCCCCCGCCATGATCCACAAACGATTGGTGCAGAAAGGAGTAAGTGGATATTGCCACTAGTAGTTAGTAGTAGTACCCCCCCCCCCCCCCCCCCCACCCCGCCATGATCCACAAACAACTGGTGCAGAAAGGAGTAAGTGGATATTGCTAATGGTAACCTCCCCCCCCCCCCCCCCCCCCCACATCCCCACCCCCCGCCATGATCCACAAACGACTGGTGCAGGCTAAAGGAGTAAGTGGATATTGGTACTGGTAACCCCCCACCTCACCCCACCATGATCCACAAATGACTGGTGCAGAAAGGAGTAAGTGGATATTGGTACTGGTAACCCCCCACCTCACCCCACCATGATCCACAAATGACTGGTGCAGAAAGGAGTAAGTGGATATTGGTACTGGTAACCCCCCACCTCACCCCACCATGATCCACAAATGACTGGTGCAGAAAGGAGTAAGTGGATATTGGTACTGGTAACCCCCCACCTCACCCCACCATGATCCACAAATGACTGGTGCAGAAAGGAGTAAGTGGATATTGGTACTGGTAACCCCCCACCTCACCCCACCCATGATCCACAAACGACTGGTGCAGAAAGGAGTAAGTGGATATTGGTAATGTTAACCCCCCCCCCCATCCCCACCCCCCGCCATGATCCACAAACGACTGGTGCAGGCTAAAGGAGTAAGTGGATATTGGTACTGGTAACCCCCCACCTCACCCCACCATGATCCACAAATGACTGGTGCAGAAAGGAGTAAGTGGATATTGGTACTGGTAACCCCCCACCTCACCCCACCATGATCCACAAATGACTGGTGCAGAAAGGAGTAAGTGGATATTGGTACTGGTAACCCCCCACCTCACCCCACCATGATCCACAAATGACTGGTGCAGAAAGGAGTAAGTGGATATTGGTACTGGTAACCCCCCACCCCCACCCCACCATGATCCACAAACGACTGGTGCAGGCTAAAGGAGTAAGTGGATATTGGTACTGGTAACCCCCCACCTCACCCCACCATGATCCACAAATGACTGGTGCAGAAAGGAGTAAGTGGATATTGGTACTGGTAACCCCCCACCTCACCCCACCATGATCCACAAATGACTGGTGCAGAAAGGAGTAAGTGGATATTGCTACTGGTAACCCCCCCCCCCCCCCCCCCCCCCCCTCCCCACCCCACCCCCCCATGATCCACAAATGACTGGTGCAGAAAGGATTAAGCTGATATTGATTATGGTATTGGAATTGATATTGGCGCTTGCCTTACTTTCCAGCTAGTCACACTGACAGACACTGGTGTCTGTGAAATTCAGGATACTTCCACCTGGAGAGTATGTCGCCGCAGTGCAGCGCCACTCACAGAGACTTGTGTTTGTGAAGTTCAGGATACTTCCACCTGGAGAGTATGTCGCCGCAGTGCAGCGCCACTCACAGAGACTTGTGTTTGTGAAGTTCAGGATACTTCCACCTGGAGAGTATGTCGCCGCAGTGCAGCGCCACTTACAGAGACTTGTGTTTGTGAAGTTTTGTGATGCTCCAACAGGTCTGGAAAACGCATCACCGTAGCGCAGCGCCTCACTTGTATTTTCTTTGTAACATTTGACATTAACTCGTAGAATTAGTAGGTAGCTGTCAATTTGATGCATTTGCTTCAAGAGAAGTAAATCTGTGCACCTTGGTCACTTCTGAACTCGCTTTGCTCCCTTAGACCACAATTTTGCCTCTGACTTTGCTTTTGTAGTGGTTTGTTGTGGGGAAACCAATCGGTGTTGAGAGTTTTTCTATATAAAGTCTATATATAAAAAAGTCTGATCTACCATTTCCCTATGTCAAAACCTGAAGTAAAAACCTGTAATCTTCTTTCATTTCCCCTTTTGTTTATGGATGTTTTGTTTGTGTGTATGGCTGGAGTGATTTGTGAGGGTTTTTTAATAATTCAAAATCGTTGCGATGCGAATGAGTTAAAGTTGCTAATTCAGTAATTGCTGTGTCACACTATGTGAATAACTGCGAATTCATTCCACTGATACAATAGGGCCTTCTCTTAAGCCGAGTAGTGGAATGGGCATAATGTGTATGCAAGATCTTATGCATGAGTTCACACATGGGACCTCGGTTTTAAGTCTCATCCGAAGGACTTCCTGAACTGATGTTAGGTGCCATTTTATTTAGTCTGGGTGGAGTGAGGAAATAGGAGTAAAGTGTGTTTTCTTAGGACAAACCCCGTGGACTGAAAAGGTTTTGAAACCTCGCACTCACAAACCTGTCAGAGGAGGCTGTGATTCACTTATTGGAACCACTCAACCACAAGGAAGAAAGGGTTAAGGGAGCATGTTTGCCATGACTAATGCTCTGTGTGTGTGTTTTCGTTTGTGTCTGTGCGCATGTTGTGTGTGTGTGTGAGAGAGAGAGAGAGAGAGAAAGAGTGAGTTGTGTGCATGTGTCAGATTAAAAGATTAAGACAGAGGAAAGTTTACGTGTGTACATTCAGGGCTCCCAATCATCCCGCAAAACAAGGGGTCCCAGGGACTCCTTCACTTACAGTATAGAGGGTCCTAGAGGCGGGATAGAGGGTCCCAGTGGCATTGCGAATGCTAAAAAGAATTTTTCTAGTGCATCCCTGGGACCCCCTGCACATTCTTTTAGAGGGTCCTTTAGAATTGTAGTGCTTCATAGACCCCCAAATGGGGGTCCCTGGGAGCCCTGACATTTTCAGTTTTGTTGTTGTTTCTTTAAATGAAGAAAAAGTATGAATTGGGTACTTTGACTGGGGTCTTTGATGTGGCCCAGTGATCTATCAATAACCCCAATAACTCCATCTTCTGGAGGAGGAAAAGATGGTAATAATCGTAATTATTCTGTCCCTCTGTGTAAGTGTGAGCTTGCTTTCTGTTGTGCAGAAGTACTTTGACTCTGGTGACTACAACATGGCCAAGGCGGCCATCAACAACCCCAAGAAGCCACTGCCCCCGGAGGAGAAGATGCTGCTGCAGGAGTCCATCGGGGAGGGCATCCCCACCCCAGAGAACCTCCCCGCACGAAAACCGTCCATCGTCCAGAGCAAACTGGCCTCCGGAGCCCTCTCCTGATTGGCTGGAGCGCCACAGTTCAGGGAAAGAGAACCGTGAAAAGAAAAAGAGGGGGACTTTTGTTGCGACCGTCTTGTGCTTCTGGCCGTGTGTCTTTGTTTTTTGTGTGTCTTTCATCAACTCCGGGGCAGCGATTATGATGATTTGAATGAGCTCATGCACACACATCCGGATTTTCCACGCGGAAATAATAACTTTTAAGTAAAAGAAAGAAGGAAAACAATAAGCTCACATGTCCGTATTTCCCCTAATCCGTACATTTTCTTCTTTCTTTTATTGATTGATTGTTTCTGCGCGGAAAATCCGGATGTACTGTGTACCAGGCCTTAATGTATAGCCTCCTCAATTTTCGTTTTTGTGTGGGTTTTTTTTTAACCACATGCAAGAGTTTGTTTCAAGTTCCGCGTCATGTGGCAGCTTTTTTCCGTTTTTCCAGTTGTCCACATTACAAGAAAAGCTGGATTGAGAATAAGTGTGAATTGAGCGAAACAACAAATGAAGCACATTTAATTAATGTATTTTTAACCTTTAGCACACTGCATTTTTTCTGACGTTCCGTACTCTGCCACTGCATTCTTTTTGAGGCGGTGAAAAACGCCTACACCCACGTGATTAATAATGATTAATGCTCTAATTTTCTCTGTGTGCTGTGTGCAGACTTGATTGTTGGAATACTAATAAAGAGATGATTGAGGAAAGTTTTGATACAATGCATTTTGTTGTCCGTGTATGTTTTGTTGTTAAAAAAAAAAGAAGCAAAATCAACAAAGCGAAAGTGTTGATTTACTGTTTTGGCACAGTCGGAATGAGTGCCTTCTGCTTCAAAGTTCACCCACTGACTTATTAACTCGTGTCGAAGATCATTTTTAACGAAATAACTCACGGAAATATTAAGAATATTATGAAAGGCGAAATTTTCCTTGAATTCAACCCAGTAGTCAAAATCAGTACCGAATCACAATCGCGGCTCAAATCGATATTGGATCATCTTCATCGAGTCACACTGACATCAGCTACCCCCCTTCTATGCACTACAATCTTCTAAGTTCTATCACCCTTTCACTGTCCATATCGGATAGTCTTCATTGAGTCACACCAACATCGGCTACTCCCCCTTCTACTGCACTGTGATCTTCTTTCACTGTCGATATTCGACCTAACAAAGCCTAAATATTCATTATTTAAGCAAACATCAACAATAATTTCCAGTAGGAAAGCTTCGCCAACACAAAAATCTGCCATATTTGATAGGGAACTTTACTTTCTGACCGATCAAAACTTTGAAAAATTCAATGCAACTAAAAGCAAATGGCGATTTGCCGGAAGTGAAAGAAGCAGTTAAGCCTCATTCTGAAGGGAAAGTAAGGTTGTTTCCATTTTTAGTTATGGAAATAAGGTCCGCGAAGCATCGATTTTGAGTACCCCTCTGAGGGTGCATGAATGCACCTGCAGCTACAGGGGAGACTATCGGCTCGGCGACTGAATGCGCCTGCAGCGTGCTAAAGGTTAAAGAAGAAAACATCATAGAAAAAAGGACAAGAAAAAGAAATAAAACACCTATTGAACGATTTTGTTCTGTAAACGGAACTATGGTGTTGATAGAAATAAAACCTTGAGTGAGATCAGGCATTCGTTTCCAATTCCACCCTCCGACCATCTGTTCTCAAGGAAATCTGTCATCGCTATTTGAATATAATAATTACTTTAATTTTCACTGAAACGCTTATTGTACATGACATGCTGAAGTTTGTTATTTACCGTTGCCTTTGTTTTTACTTGCGTCTAAAGTTCTGTAACATAATACCGTTCAGCTTAGTGCTGTTTGTTACACTGTACTGCAAGTAGCTTCGTTTTGAAGCCAATGTGTACAGGCTCATGCTAAAGACGATGGAACAGTTTTCATTGAAGTTCCTTCTTCTGAAATGTGTATGTTTTCTTTTTGCAACTTTTTCCCTTTCGTCCATCACATTAGTGTGCCTAAGAAGTCATTTGGGCTCTTAACTAAGAAACCTTTAACCTGTTTAAAAAGAATACAATAGTGTAATCAGATCAATTTGACTTATCTCTCCAGTTTTTATATGTCCTCTTTTAGTACAGGATAATTTGGTTTGGGCCGTGGTAAAAAACCAAGATGAAGTAAACTCTTACAAAAAACATTTAACATTTCTTAAGAAGCGTTAATTATTTTTTCTTTCACTGATATAGCAAAAAAACAAGTTTTCTCCCCATTCCCTGATTTTCCCCCGTGTTTCCATTTTAAAAGATGATATGAACATTGTCTTACACTTAACCATAACAAAACAAGTTTCGTAAAGTGACAGGCAGATTGTTACTGTTAGGTGTTGAAAGACAAACTCTCATCACATCACATCACATAAGGCTATAGGCCTTTTGCCCTCATTAGTGGTGATTTTTGCATCATATATCAATTTTTTTAAAATAATTTATTTGCCCGTGGATTTATTTTGGCATGAGTTAGCTTTGTTTTTCATATACATCCAAATTGGTAGAAAAAGTATGTTTTGATAATTCTTTGTCAATACGATTTTTAAATGCATTTACTGAAGGTGCATTGACGGTAATGCTCTCAACACTGTCTTGAGCTGAATCACATGTTAGATTCACTTAGTATACTACATAGCATTGTGATGAATATGTCGCAATCTGTGTATTGATTCAACTTTCAAGCCTCTAACATTTTGCAATAGTTTTATGTATCCCTTTTGTAGAGGCTAAAATTATCCCAAATAGCAAATTGCCCGACATATTTTATAACTGTTGATGGCAAATTTCTGAAGGCTTAATCTCAGGGCTGCTCTTATGCACATGTATTTAGCGAAAAAAAGAAGACATGTAAATAGTAGAAGTCTGCTTGCATGCACGTGCGCTCATGATGTTTTTAATAATGCAGATCTATGCTAACACACGCAGTTCAAAACATTTGCTGAAGTATTCAAAGCTCTAATGATAGAATTTTGGGAAAAGACACCCACCCACCCTTTTTATTTATTACATAAACTTTGTTTTGGTTTACTAAGAAAATGACAGAATGTTTTTGCCATCATTCATCACATTTGTTTAATTTGTTTGTGATTTTGTTTGCTCTCTTAGTTTTTAAGATGCATATTTTGCGTGGAGCTGCATTGAGATTTGCCGTTTGATCATCTGCACTCTGAACAGCAAACTGATCACTGCATTTGTAGACCCGTTTGCCTTCCAAATCATGAAAAAACCGTTTTAAAGAGACCCCATGCTTTTTTGAAGCTTTTCTCACATTAAATTTCTCTTTTCTGATTGCTTCTTCTGTGGCGTACCTCTCAAAGCTTTTAATAACTTGGCTGGCTTACTCGGTGAAATTAATGTATTGTCGCTATTTTCCCCCCAGCATACTAAGTACTTCCAGGTTTTGGAACTTTTAATGGAACATAATATTCTTGTGGATTTTTTCTTCTCTTTGTATGCCCCGTTTCTTCTTATTTTACATTGAATAATTCTCGTAGATATATTTTTCTTCTAAGGTACATTTAGCTTTCCTTAATGTTTTTAACCCACCCCCTCTCCCTTCCTCTTGCTTCCTGGGTCGAGTTTCTCTAGATAACGGTCGCCGTTTGAATAACGCTTGCGCCAAGCAGGGCCTAAGAAACACTTTAGAAAACATTTGCGGAAGAATATTACAAGCTCTTGTCTGATTGGTCAAAAAGTGTTATTTTAACCAAACTTTAATGGATCAATCAACAACAAGAAATGTATTCACCCCATGCTAGTCACGTGATAGTTCGCCAAGAGATACTTTGGGACCGGGCTCCCAATCGTCCAGCAAAACAAGGGGTCCCAGGGACTCCTTCACTTACATTATAGAGGGTCCTAGAGGCGGGATAGAGGGTCCCAGTGGCATTGCGAATGATAAAAATAATTTATTATTTTGGGACCCCCTGCACATTCTTTTGGAGGGTCGTGTAGAATTTTAGTGCTTCATAGACCCCCAAATGGGGGTCCCTGGGAGCCCTGTGGGAGTAGCCACAAAACGTTTTGGCAAACGTCAGCGAAAGAGGTGTTTCTTGGTAGCGTTTTTGTCGATTTGCGCTCACGCTACGTAACGTTAGCCCTTGTGAAGCGGCCCCCTGGTTTTCTTTTTTTACTTTGCAATGTTCAGATTTACCTGTCGATGTAGAAGTGGCGTCTGGGGATTGTGAACAGGTCTACATTTGCAGAAGACGCATGCTCCTCCGTCTGTTTTGTACATATAATCATGGTTGGTTTTTTGTTTTCAGTTTGTTTTTGCTGTTGCTTTCATTCAATTATGTTGAATTTATTTTACCGGGTTTAATATTACTGGATCGTACAGATTAAACCTGGAACAGAAAGAGACGAGTAAGTTGATTTAAGAAGATGTTTCCACAAAAGAATACAATAAGACTTGATGCCGAATCAGGTCATGCGGTCAGATAAGACATGCATGTTCCAATGGGGGGTGGGGGATGAGTTGGGGAGGGGTACATTGCAAGGGAAATGTGCGTGTAAGGAAGAGTGGGGGGAAAGGGGAGTTGAGGGAAGGATGATTTAAGGCAGAAGTTAAGCGTGTGCTTGCTGTAAAAAATGAGTATCAATAATCCTGACATTGGAACCATGCTCAATATGGGAAGATGTTTTTAAGTCCATTGTTTTAGTTCTATAATTATGGGGAAAAAGTAAGAAAAAAATAATTGCATTTTTGTTTCTGTAAACACGCCGTCTTCACTCGGTGTTGTCAGTAACGGATCATTATTCAGCCATTTCCTTTCCTGTTTCTTTTCCTTTCTGTTTCCTTTTGACGGTTGTTGAATGCTGTTCGGTTTTTTCCCAATGCTGCTTCAATCATACTCTGACCACTGTAACTGTGACTTTCTTTTCGTGTTTAAACGGCGTGTACCAGGTGCTTTTCTTGGGCTTTGTGTCTGGTTTCAGTTGTTGTGTGTGTGTGGTGGGTTTTTTTTTATAGTAGCCTCTGCTTGCAGATCAGACATTTTTTTTAAAGTCAGGAGCAATTTTCCCTTTGTTACCTTCCCATATTAATTATGCCCCTTCCAACGCTTGCCCATGTCATGCCATGTCATGCCATGTCATAGCTTTGTACTTTTCTTTTAAGAGAGAGCACCTGTCAGTTCACTTTAACTCGTTCGCATCGCAACGATTTTGAATTATTAAAAAAACTCACAAATCGCTCCAGCCATACACACAAACAAAACATACATACACAAAAGGAGAAATGAGAGAAGATTACAGGGTTTTTTAACTTCAGGTTTAGACATAGGGAAGTGGTAGATCAGACTTTTTTATATATTTTTATTTTTATATATATAGACTGTATATAGAAAAACTCCACACCAATTGGTGTCCCCACAACAAGGCACTACAAAAGCAAAGTCAGAGGCAAAATTGTGGTCTAAGGGAGCGAAGCTAGTTTAGAATTGACCACACATTTAATTCCCTTGAAGCAAATGCATCAAATTGGCAGCTATCTATTAATTCCGCACATATATGGCTGGAACGACTTGAATGAGTTAAAAACAGCATTTTTCTTACAGCTTCAGGGGGCATTCCTCCCTCAACTTTTCTCCTCCCCGACCCCTCACCCCCCCACCAGGTACCCTGTACCTTGTCTGGAACTAGGTCATCCCTGGACCTCTCAGGTTTTCCAGAATGTTGTAGAGGCCCCCATGCATGTTTGGGATTCTCTGCAAACTTCCAATTTCTATGCAAACACTGCAGCTGTTTTTCTCTACAGGGCAGTGTTCAGTTGGATCTTGTCTGGCGTGAAATCAAATGGTGTTGGCACTCGTTGCATTGAATCAGTGAATGTTGAATAGTTTGTGCTCTCAGTTCTAAGAGGATCCGTGGGTGTGCATTCGAATGGGAATGAGGGCCTGTGTGTTTCTCTGTCCAATTGTGTGTGTGTGTGCGCGCATGCGTGTATTTATGTAAACTGTATGATGTTCCATGTTGCACCTCTGAAACTTCTGAACAAATCATAATGAAGTTTATTCCACATTGCACCTCTGAAACTACTGAACAAATCATAATGAATTTTGGCAGAATTGTCAATACCTTGATGTATTGAACTTGGCGTTTATTACCTATATATTTTTTCAAACACCCAAAGACCAAATGTTAAAAAAAAGGGGCAAAAATACTGAACATTGTGAAAAATTAAGGCTAAAAAAAAAGTCATCAAATTGGAGCAACTAGGCTAGGCTTACTTTGAGCAGTGAAGTTTCAGTGACATAACACATGTTTAGGTCATGAGCCCAGAGGCTTGGTCAGGAGAGAAACTGTTTTGTAACGTAAACTTCATTTGACTAGGGATCTATGGTGCTCTTTGAGAGAAAGGAAGAGCAATGCGAGCATTTCACAAAATCCAATGATTACCGTATTTTTCGGACTATACGGTGATATTGATTTCCCAGATTGAGACCCCTGCATCTAATTTGACTAATGCTGTAATGTAGTAAGAGAATATCATAACAATACCTGAATTTTGTGTTAACTTTGGGTGGTGCACCTGATAACAAGTGCAGTTTTGTTTCTGTAAACACGCCGTCTTGTCAGTAACTGGTCATGTTTAATGAACATGTTTTTCATATTATAGTCAACAAAATATGGAATAATGAAAATTATTTTTTTGTCATTTTGTTCTTTTTTTTTTCCAATGGGAAGTACATTTATATGGCTTTTGCTTTTCTGTTACTTACTCTGGTGCTCATGCAGTTTACGAATGTCAACTATCAAGTTATCAAAAACCTGTTTGAGCTATTGGTTATCTTTTGAATAAACAACTATTGCAGTATTAAATCCAGATGTACTTGGTAATTTTCCTTTCTCCTCAAATGATTTTAAAATAGTTTTGATGATCTGTAATGTGAAGTGAATGTTTTTTGTGATACTGATAGTACTACCAGCATTAAAATGTCATTTGAGAGTGGCAAATGTGTACACATCTATTGAAAAAACAAACCAAAGATATCGGTGGGGTTTTGTGTTTTTTCAGGTTATTTTATTTTTCATATATGAATTGAATATTTGACTGTTAGTCGTTAGTTATTGGTATTGTAATATTAGACTAATAGCAAGCTAGCAGATTACTTGTAGAACAAGATCTTATATATGTCGTTTCATTTCAGCCCTACTCCCATGTTGACTCTTAATTTGAGTACTGTCTAATTATAACAGCTTACATCAGATCGATACTACATGTACAAATAATGAAAAAGAGACTGAAAAAAAAGAATGATAAATATAATTCTTTTGAGATTTTGTTAGCTCTTTGCTTTCTGTAAAGATACCATCTTTTTGTCCCCCTCATTCCTACGAGCAACTTTTTCCACTCAGTCTTCTTGTAACTCGTTTCTGTGAGCAACTTTACTCGAATAACGGCTTTTCTCTCAGCGCTGTCCCACCCCTCTGTTTTCTTTGTCAATTATCACACTTAGTTGCCAAAAGAAGTTTTCCAAAGTTAATAAGCCAGACCAGTGAATACCCCACGGCAATATGCCTTAGATACACAATAACACAAGCACCCCTTTTCACACTTTCACTCTGGAAATCCAGGGATTGAGAGACAGCAGCTGTATAAAGCCAGGCTCAGAATAGCTGCTATAGGCCTGTGCAACTAGGGTTATTAACGCCCTTGACAGTGAGAGTGATGCCCTTGCTGGTCAGTACTGACAAGGGAATTCACTCTTGCGAAAGGCAGCCATTTAGTGGCATCAAATAGGGTTATTGGCGAGAGTTATCACCCTGTTTGGTCAGTACTGAACCATCTTCCCCCACCCACCAAGGGCATTCACTCTTGGAAAAGGTGTTCTTTGCAGACCCCAATAGAGCAGCAAAAGCTGCTGGTAGGAATGAAAGAGTCTTAAGATTCCCGCTCTTTTCTGACTTGGTTATCTGCGTTTGTGTTTTGTTTGTTCCCTGAATTCTGCCTTTGTGTCTTCGTTATTCCTCCTCTTGTTGTCTTGACAGTATTTTCACTGATGCTGCCTTATCGTTTTGTCATTCGAGTTTTGACAGAAAAACTGTTTATAATGAAATGTCTAGCAAGGATAAATGATGGTAATGTACTGTATATTTGGAGGGGTGGGGGTGGGCAGTTAGTTTAGTTCTATTAGTTATTCAATGTGCTATTTTTTTCCTGAGAGTATTTTAGGAAATATTAATGGTGATGTGTATTACTTTCCCTCTTGAAAATTTTATTTGATAGAATATTAAAGATTGAACCTTTATTCCTTTCAATTAAAATAAGAATGTGTTCTATATCAAACAACATGACAGCCTACGAGTATGTAGAACATTGTGAACGGCTACAATTTCTGCAACATTTGAATAATGTGATATTGAAGAAAAAAAAGAACATCAACCACTTTCTCTTTTTCCATGAAACATTGATATAAAACATGTGCCTGATACGGTTTGAATATGCTATTGCTGATATAGTTGTGATGTACATGTATTACTCTGTATGTTTGTATATCTGATTGTCTCTCTCTCTCTCTCTCTCTCTCTCTCTCTCTCTCTCTCTCTCTCTCTCTCCATGAGATTGTGATTGGGTGGATGTTTGTCAATTAATCTTCCTCACAGCTTCTTTCTTGTCGTCTTTTCTCGCTATCATTCTTTTTTAATTTTACGTGTTTAGCTTTCATCTTGGTATAAAATAGTTTCTTTTTCATCGACATTTTCTCATGTTGTTTTACGTCACTTCTGGGCATTCGAAGTGTTCACTGTTGAACTTTAAGAAAATTACATCTTTGCTGGGTGATAATCATGGTACAGTGTTTCAAATTTGATTCTGTTAACTGCAGGGTGTCATGTTTAGAAGTTAAGTGTTACCATCTGTCAGTTGTTATCAATAATGCTTCAAATTGGACTATTGAAAATCTTAAATTATTAATTTAATAATACTTGGGAAATTGTTGTTAACATCTGCATATTGTGTCTTAAATAACTCCAAGACACAGAAAGTAGCATCTGTTCTTTTACTTATAGTGCATTGACCTTGACCTTGATATTGGTTTAATAATGTGGTTTTGTAATGTTTTAAATTTGATAATCACATCTATAGATTTGTCTTGAAACTTGAATGTCTTTTGAAGCGCAACATTGAAAAATTAAATTTATATTTCACATCATCTTGGTGTGGTCTGGTGTGTTTTGGACATTGATACGGTATGCCTTAGAGTTAAACCCTATTTCAAGAGGTATGTTTGGCCTTAACATTATTTCTGCTGACCCGGCTTTATAACAGTGAATTGTGATTTAATGAAATAATGTTGGACAGCTCATAATCATGTTTTTTTTCCTTATAAAATGGGAAATATTCATAAGGAAAATGGATGCTCTCTTTCCCCTCTCATTTCTCCCCATGTGCAAGGTAAGCATAATAATATTCAAGGAAAGTGATTAATAATTACCGGTAATAGTGTTGATGAATTAGTTTTCTGTTGATTATAAACTGTTTAACTATCAATCATAATTCTGCTTTTTTTGTGGACTTCAGCCATGGATTTAGTAACATGATTAATCAGAAAAAAAATGTTGGTGGCTTTTCAATGTCCCTTACGGGAATGAAGTGTAACTATTGTCATAAATATGCATTCAACATTGAGTTACTGTGGAAGAAATGAAGCATGTTTGTAAAATTGTGAACATTTTATTCTTGTTTGATGAAGGCTCTCTAGAACTGCCCAGTTTAGTCAAAAGAAACATGATCAGATTGTGAGTTCACTGAACTGAATGTTCACAGAACATTTTATTCACTAAGTGGGAATCTCCCAATTGCTTTCTTTCAACCAAATCGGACCGTCGAAAGAGAGGAATGATGTTAAAAGGATGATCAGTGAAGAGGCCTTTTAACATTACTACTACTAGATTGTACTTGTGTGCATAGAATTTCTGATATTGCCCAGCAGTGCCAAGGTTTGAATATGTGCGTTTTCAGCTTTGTCCACGCACCTGTGTATAGATGAAGTGGAGCTCTCCTGTTTTGTACAGGGCTGGAGGTATTTGCCAATATTATTCCACACCAGGGCCTTTTATTATGTATTTCACTACATACCTCCTTGATAATGCATACTCTTGTTAAAATGAAGTGGAATTGCAGTTTTGATGGTTAAAAAGTAATGTAAATGAACAGAAAGGGAGTTGTTGATATGCACGCAGTACTTTTTTCAGTGTCGCATTTTCTGTGTATTATTTTTGGATGTGTGTTGCTGAATGCTTGAAAACAGATTTTTTGTAAGAAAAGGTAAACTTAAATTTTCTGACCTGAATTATTAAAAAAAATCAGTGTTTCTCTCTTCTTATTTTTCACTGAGATATTTCTAACATTTCTTCTTCCCGTGCAGACTACTGGTACTGCACGACTGAAAACATCTATGAAATCATTGGAGAGGATTTGCAATCTGAATAATTCCAAGTAACACATAACAAAAAGTGAGGAAAAAACTGTCTTTTTAGTGCCATTTCCTCTGTCGAACCCCTTTCTGATCATAACTTGTTTTAAATCAGATCGGGGTCTGTCACAGTAATGGCAACAAGTTACAGAACAAAGATTAGACAGTGAAATTGAATGCGGAAAATAAGGATGATTTCATAATGGGTGGGAAGGCGTTGGAGAGGGGGTGGGGTGGGGGTGACTTTATTGCATGAGGAGGGTGGGAGAGTCATGCTGATTAACTGGATTTTCCTATTGTAGACATTCTGTATGTAATTGAGAAACATGTACCATCTGTGAATAAAGTGTTAAGTTCCAGTTTTATTTTGTGTCTTTGGGACCCACAAAAGAGGAATGATCTCTCTCTCTCTCTCTCTCTCTCTCTCTCTCTCTCTCTCTCTCTCTCTCTGATTGTCTGTCTGCTTCACATTTTTGTATTCAAATACAGACATGAGATTTATTTCATGAAAATTTTAAATCCAGCAAGGCTGTTCTTGAAATAAGTGTACATCCATTGGGGGTGGGGGTTAGGGTGTAGACTGGGAGTGGCTGATGAAAGCATGAACGAAGCAATCATGTCCCAGAAGCCACTCAAGTCAACAATGCAATCCAGCATGTTCATTCCTTTCAGATGAAGCCCACATACAAAAGCTACTTCATGGAAGTTCTTTTTCTTCTGCGTTCCCCCCCCCCCCCCCCCCCCCAAAAAAAAAAAAGAGGCCATAATGGGTAAAGTACGTATGTGCGTTTTTCAGTTTTCACTGGTCTCCCCGCTGCGTACAGCTGACATTCCAATTTCGGAGGAGATTAAAGCTCATTTCTTGGATCAGGAAAACATTTTCCTGTGTGTGAGGGGGGGGGGGGGGGGGGGGGGGGGGGACAACAAGGCCTCGCAACCTCTAGTTTCTTTTCAATTTTAAACTGGGATTATTCCCTGTGGGGATACCGGGGTCTTTTGTAAAAAATAGTTCCCCCACCTTCTGGAAGTTCTGTGCTTGTAGCTTCCTCTAATCTGCCACTCTCTTTGACTGCATTTTCTGACTTAGCCCATTATCCTGCCTTTAAAAAAAATCTTCAAAAGAATTTTTCTCCTTTGAGCTCCTCAGAAATCGGAATGTCGGCTGTACGCAGCGGGGAGACCAGTGAAAACTGAAAACCGGACATATATATTATACGTACCTTACTCATTATGGCCATGACTTGGGAACGCAGTAGAAGAAGAAACTGGGATTATAAACATGGCGGAGATGTTTTAGAAAAGCAACGACAACGACACGAAGTGAGTCTATGTTCTCATGCTTCTTCAGTTTTCCGGGTGTCTGTGTGTGTGTGTGTGTGTGTGTGTCTGTCTGTGGTAACTTTAACGCTGGCTTTTTCTCGGGAACTACAAGGTGTACATTGTTCAAACTTTGCATACACATAGATGTTGATGCAAGCTTTCAAGAAAGATGATTCGCATATTAAAATTAACCAATGACTTTGACCTTTAACGATTCATTTTTGTTTTGGCCATATTTTTCACATTTTCGCAGGTAAACGGTCCCCAAATTTGGCATGGTGGTGTATTAGTCTAAGGTGATATATGGTATCTATGGTGACTTATTCTCTCTTGACCTTTGACGTTGAGCATAGTCAATTCATGCATATAGTACGTTGGCACAGTATAAGCTTTGAGCTTGTTGTTGCCGTTATGCTTGCTTAACATGTGTGTAATGATGTCCTTTTTGGTAAATAAAAATCATTTAAACCAGCATAGTCAATTATTTGTTTTGGCCATGTCTTTTATATCCTGGCTGATACAGTCCCCAAATTTGGCAAGCAGGTAGACTAGCTTAAAACCCTTTCAACGCCGGCATTTTCAGCTGAAACTTTTCATTAAACTTACCTGGGTAGAGGAAATATTCTGTCTGCAATATTGTAAACCGGCTTTTGGACCCGTCTTTCCCCTTGTGTATCTGATGTTGATGATATTTGAGTGATTGGTCAATTTAAACGGCAAGAATAACATTTTGTCAGGATGGATTTCGAGCGGTCCTTTGACCAAGGTATCACCCAAGAACAAGGGCTGGACGGTTGGTTAGGTGTAAGAAATAGAGAGGAAGAGAGTGGACAAACAATCGTAAACAACAATAACAATTCACACGCACGTTGACTCACAATTAACAGTCAAAGGCCATTTAACGTTTCCCAATTATTAATTCAACTCCTCTTTCTTTTTCTCAATTGCAACATTTCTCCAACATTAATTAACAAACAGATTTTTTAAGAAACAAAATCGGCATTGAAAAAGGCTTTGAACGTACAGCACAACAACAACAACAATAACCACACAGAGAGGCCAACTACTGATCTTACAAGATGATGATAAAATGTACGGGTTAGGCTTACAATTTAGAAATAGGCTGATGGAAAGGGATAGATGAACTTATACCTAGTAGCCTTATAAAATATTCCCGTTAGTATTATTTAAATGTTCTTATTTAATTTATGTAATGCAAATTTAGAAAATTAGACTAACTGATGAAAATTTACAGACCCTGGATTCTAGCTTCTTTACTGTTGTTACTATAACGAGTTAGCCTAGACTTTTAATTTGTATGAAATAACTTTGAGTTTATATTCAATAGGCCTATGTTCTTTTTCTATTCTTCTTATGTTTGATGTTATGAAATGTGATACATGTAGAGTACTATTTATTTGTTGGTTTAGTAACGATAGTGTTGATACAACTGGATCAAGGGAGCCTTATTTGTTTTTACTTGACCAGCTATATTACTCTACTATTTTTACCTTGGCTAGGCCGTAGACTACTAGGTCTGTACTCAAACTAATAATAATAGATCTAGTTCAGATTTTTAGCTCCCCGAAAGTGCGAACCGAACGTTCTTATATACAGTTGGGCGGCATCACCCGACCAATCAGATCGCTCGACGACGTATCACTAGGCTACGCCATTATACTTCTTGAATCGACATGGAGGATTGAGTTCTGAACATCCAATTTGTGTGAAAAAAAGGGAAATTGTGATTTAATTGACTATGACAGAATATGTATACTACATACAGATAATCTGGAATACCTTCTTAAACGGGGAGTACAATTATGTGGTTGTGGAAACAGCTGTGTGTGGTGTAGTGTTGTGTTATAATAACGAAAGTGTTGGCCTCCTGTGCAAACAATATGGCGTAACCTTTTGGAACTCAAGGTAAGCAACACATAATTCATAATTCCATAAAAAAATATCAATTCTTCTCACAGGAACATTAAGGCAATAATAATCAAACAACCGGCATCATATTAGACAATGAACACGCATTCAACAATAACTAACCAATAACTCTAAGCAACAGCTAGATCTATCGAGGCTAGGCCTGCAGCATGGCAAGTTTAAGTTAAACATAGGGTGATAAAAACCTACACAATTGTACATTTCCGAGCAAGAGCGACCAAATAAACTCACACGAGAGTAAATTAGAGATTATGCTACTTTGTTATGACAACAAGTCTGTTCGCTAGTGCTCGCCAGAAACCTAGATAGACAACAAAATATGTAAACATTCATCTTCTGAATGACGCGAAGTACCATTTAGCCGTAAATAGTAGACCAAGTATAACACTTCTAAATAAAACACAATAATAACATTGTAATGAAAAACAAGAGCAGATCCCGGACTAGTATGTAATAACAATAACCATGTAAACAAATAATAGATGAGTAACGACAGCTCTTAGAAAACATGACAATTTGCAGTCAGTTACCGACATCAATTGTGCTGATTTTAACGCTGAGGGTTAGACAATTAAAGTTTATTAAAAACAAGGTTCCGAACAGTAGCGAGCAGAAAAACTTACATAAGAGTAAAGTAGAGATGTTGGACTTTATGAATATGTAAACAAATCTATTCGCAACCGTTCGGAAACTATAAATACAACGATTACAAAAATATAAATTTTATCAATCGCTTAAAATGGCGGCAACAGAATTCAACATGGGGGGTAGGGTTACATAAACATGTATGGAAAATTAAATAAAGAACATAGAGCATTGAAACTTGAATGTTATTAAAGTAGAGATGTTATGCTATTATCCTATGATAATGTTACTAAGCTATAATACATAAAAAATGAAACGACAACGCTAAACGGAATGAGCACTTAGCGATTTGTTGAGAACGTCATCGTTCTGATTTTTACGCACAGGGTTACATAAATAAAGTTAAATTAAAACATGGTTCCGAACAATAGCGAACAGAAAAACTTATACGATAATAAAGTAGAGATGTTGTACTCTTTGGATATGTAAACAAACCCGTTCGCGATTGCTCGGAAACTATAATTATAATGATTCGAAAGAAATATTGATTTTGTGATTAGTTAAAACATGACGTAGGACGGAACTCAACATGGGGGTAGGGTCACAAGAGCATTTATGAAAAATTAATAAAACAACTTAGAACAATGAAATGTAAATGTAAATGAAGTAGAGATAACGTGCTATAATTCTGTGATAATGTTATTATGTTTTTATAATAAATAAATAAACGACAACGCTAAACGGAATGAGCACTTAAAGATTTGTTGAGAACGTCATCGTTCCGATTTTTACACTTAGGGTTACATAAATAAAGTTAAATTAAAACATGGTTCCGAACAATAGCGAACAGAAAAACTTATATGATAATAAAGTAGAGATGTTGTACTCTTTGGATATGCAAACAAACCCGTTCGCGATTGCTCGGAACTATAATTATAATAATTCGAAAAATATTGATTTTGTGATTAGGTAAAAAAATGACGTAGGACGGAACTCAACATGGGGGTAGGGTCACAAGAGCATTTATGAAAAATTAATAAAACAACTTAGAACAATGAAATTTAAATGTAAATGAAGTAGAGATAACGTGCTACAATTCTGTGATAATGTTATTATGTTTTTATAAATAAATAAATAAACGACAACGCTAAACGGAATGAGCACTTAACGATTTGTTGAGAACGTCATCGTTCCGTTTTTTTACGCTTAGGGTTACAGAACTAAGGTTAAATTAAACATGGTTCCGAATAATAGCGAAGAGAAACACTTATACGATAATAAAGTATAGATGTTGTACTCTTTGGATATGCAAACAAACCCGTTCGCGATTGCTCGGAAACTATTATTATAATAATCACAAAAACAATAACAATTGTGATGTTAAACTAGATCTAAAACGTCTAGTCTTACGTTTTACTTTCTATGTGACGGCATTAGCCTAGCCACGACAATGAGACTGAAACATCGATGCAGGCCGAACTTTATTGAACTGAGAAGGAAATAAACTATGCGCTTACAATAACGATGATTAAAAGACTTGTAGTGTTGAAGCCTTATTTATATAAAAATAAAAAATAAAAATGGGAGGGTAGAAGAGAGAGAGAGAGAGAGAGAGAGAGAGAGTGTGAGTGCAATAAAAAAATATGTAGGTGGTGCATGTATAAGATAGAATAAAGTAAGCACACATGCTTACACGACCCCCTCCCAACGGAGAAGTTATTGCTCCGTCAATAACAAAAACAAGCTAACTTCCCTGGAGTATTCTTATAATAGCGAGAACCAGGCTACGTAATTAGGTGACTACAGAATAAAGGGCAAAACATTTGACTGCCAGCTATTTGCCCTTTTTAAAACATTTTTTTTTTTTTTTAACGTTAACAACGTCCTGAACTTTGCAAAAATTAACTAAACTTAGTCCCAAGGAAAACATTTTTATCATCAACTATTCCATCTCCGAATTAGTATAATATATACTTTACAACAAGGCTTATACGGAAAGTCTACTAACTTCTTGATGAAATGTAACTATAATCAACAAATTAACAACCTCACATCCCCAGCTCATTCTTTGAAAAAAAATAGCTATTCCTAAAAAAAAATAAAAAAAAATAAAAAATGCCTTGCACTTTTTTTTAAAATTTACTATCTTTATATTACAAATTACCCATCCGTCCGAACATACTTCACCGTCAACCAACATCAACAAAGTGTTGTAATAAACGTAATCAACGAATTACAATCAATGTGAACGATATTTTGAAAGGTTATAACGACTAACAAGGATTACAATGAATACACATAAGAAAAATTCAAGCTTCTGACACCATTGTAAACCGGCTTTTGGACCCGTCTTTCCCCTTGTGTATCTGATGTTGATGATATTTGAAATCTTAGATGTGCTAGGGTTAGGGGGGGGTTAGTGTCAATTGATAAGCCACGTCTGAACGCCCATGTATCAACTTGGGTTAGTACATGATAAGTAGGTAGTTCTATATACCCAGCTTGTTTATACCCAGACCCAGGCCGGTATCTAGGATCACGTTCTAACACAAATTAACCATAGAAATCCATGCAGAAACTCAATTGAAGTGCACATGCGGATAGTTCAGGGTGTCTTTGAGTTGGTATCCACTCACAAAAATCGAGTCTTGAATAGCTAAACACAAACTTGTATTAGGACATGATAAGTAGGTAGTTCTATATACCTAGCTTGTTTATACCCAAATCCAGGCCGGCATCTAGGATCACGTCCCAATAGAAATTTACACTAGAAATCAAGGCACGCGCAAAATGAATAGTGATGTAAAACTATCACTGGTACATGATAAGTAGGTAGCTCTATATACCTAGCTTGTTTATACCCAAATCCTGGCCGGCATCTAGGATCACGTCCCAGTGTAATTACCCATCAAAAATCCAAAAAGCGTCTTTCCAGCTGCAGTGCAGAAATTAAAGGGAAGAGAAAAGAAAAAAATATGTTCAGATTCATACACTTGCTTGCTATGAAGGATAGCCTCCTACTATCCAACCATAGTCAAGGCAAATAAAAACACAAATACTGTCCACCCCACACTTTTCTCTCTAAAAGAGTGTGTGGCAGCATCATCACTAATACCACCAGGGCAATTACATCCTCTATCTCAGCACTGCGGTAGGAAACTGGTCTATTCAGTCACCCTCATTTAACTCCTAGCACACAATTGCACTGACAGAAAGGCGATGAACTGTACTTATTTAGAAATGTCAGAAGAAGGTACTGAACACAATTCATTTTATCATTTCCAGGTCATACTATGCAGATCTTATTAACATTTTAGCAAGAGTAGAGGGAGTGTAGTGTCCTCTCATGTTCTTTCTTTTGTGATTGGAAGAATTATCTAACAACACAAGCAGAGCTCTACAAAAAAAAATAAGGGGAAATACGGAGAAAAGAAAACAATTAACGAACGAAGTGACACAACAGTACGATCACTTGACAATTCTGCAGGCCACACTCCCCAAACTGGCAATGACGTCTGCAACGAAGCCCTTCCTCCTCGGCATCATGTAAAGGGCCTCCACCACTTCCACTGCGGCCCGATCCGTGGTGTCCCCATCTGCTACCCGCCTAATTGACTGGTAGTACAAGTCCCGCGCTTTCTGCAGGTCGGTGGATGCCTTAGGGAAGTTTGTCCCGGGTAAGGCCAGAAAATTGAAATGGTCTAAGGCCTCTCTTCTGTTTCCGGAAGAGATGCCTGCTAGTTGTGACAAACGTATAGTGGCTGCCTCCATATGCATGAGCTTCATGTCAGCATCCATTGACGATGAACCCTTAGGGGGCCAGACGATGTCGCCCAAGAGGGTTACCTGTTCATCTTGCACCCATAGGCGGGGTGCAGGCACTACAAAAGGCATACGTCCGTTCTCCAGAACGTCCATTGCTTTTTCCCTGGGGTCCTTCTGAATTGCATCCGCACCTCGATCACTACCGATCTGCACGTCCCCAGACATAAGCCTCTCTACTTCCTGATCGCTTCCAATGTGCACTTCCGCGGGCACAAGCCGTTCTGTACTCCGATTGTCCCTGGGCTGCACCTCTGCAGGAACAAGCCGTTCTGTACTCCGATTGTTCCCGGGCTGCACCTCTGCAGGAACAAGCCGTTCTGTACTCCGATTGTTCCTAGGCTGCACCTCTGCAGGAACAAGCCGTTCTGTACTCCGATTGTTCCCGGGCTGCACCTCTGCAGGAACAAGCCGTTCTGTACTCCGATTGTTCCCGGGCTGCACCTCTGCAGGAACAAGCCGTTCTGTACTCCGATTGTTCCTAGGCTGCACCTCTGCAGGAACAAGCCGTTCTGTACTCCGATTGTCCCCGGGCTGCACCTCTGCAGGAACAAGCCACCCCCCGTCTTGCATAAATTCATCCAGCAAAGGGGTGTCGGACGTGTGGGGGACCTTGTCTCCTCCTTCAGACCCAGTGGCGCTTCGAGCAACACCATCAGCGGTGGTAGAAGAACTGGGAGGAGCACCAGGGATAGAAAGCACCGGAACAGTGTTCCCATCATTAACCGTCACAGTCGCCGGGGGAACTGGGAAGTCGGAGCTCCATGGCCGGGTGGAAAGGCCAATGACAGGTCTTTGTCCTAATGTTCTTGACAAGGAAACACGGCCACAGTGATCTACCCCAGAGAAACTGTAATCTGGGTCAGCATCAACCCCATAGTCCAAGTGGGTGAACAGTTCTTGGGGATATAGGTGTTGCCGGTGTTGGAAGTCGGGGTAAGTAAATGGAGGGGTGCTTAGTGTTTCTTGATCTTCGGGCCACTGAGCAACTCCATTCATTGGCGTCACTGGTGAGTTGTGGGGCCTGTGCTGTAGGGACCAAGGGCGTTCTGCTCTAGACTTGACCTTTTGTAGAGCCGTGGTTCTATCCAGGGGCTGGTAACGGACTTGATGGCGAGTCTTTCTTTCCAGCTCGAATGGTGCATGAATGAGATCATAGTGGAGCTTCACTTCTTTCTTGCTTCGGAACTTTCTGTTGCAAGAGAAACAGTCGTACATTGTCTGCAATGACACAAAGAAAAAGAAAAAATGGGATTTGATTACTGAATTGTTTGTTGTTAGGTTTCTTTAAACCACATTAGGTCTGAGGAAATCCATCAAGCAAAGACGAAATAAAACACCCCTTGATAAATTTCAGTTAGTGCGTCTCCATAACCTTTTTTTTTTTTTTTTTTTTTTTTTTTATTTCTATTCTGATTCAAATCACTACATTCCTATTTTCTGGTGGAAGAATGTTAACGCTTCTTGAGTTAGTTGATGGCCACTAAACTTCATAGCTCCAAGCCGGCTACATCCTGTTCTTGGTGATCCAAGTGGGAGTGGTCTTGCCCTTATAGGGTATGAATCGTTTCCACGTGGTAGGCTTTTGGAATGTTTTTCGCCGTTTTCTTGATGAAGTACGTCAAGTCATCACAACGCTTTGTGATCAAATAGGGCCCTTTCCACTTCATGTTCAATCTCACCCTTTTGAATCCTTTCGCAGGCTGCACACGGATTTCTGGAAAGAGCGTCAGCATTGCGATGTTGCATGCCTGGTCGGTGTACTACAGTCATATTGTAGGTTTCAAGTTCCTGTAACCAGCGTGCAATTTGCCCTGTGGGGGTTTTGAGGTTCCGCATCCAGCTTACAGCCGCATTGTCCGTACGTACGAGCACGTCCTGGCCGTACAGGTAGTGATGGAACTTCCTAAATGCTGCCACTACTGCAAAGAGTTCCTTGCGAGTTACACAGTACACAGTTTCAGGCTTGGTGAGTGCCCTACTGAAATAGGCCACCACTCTTTCTTGGCTATCTTGTACTTGAGAGAGCACTGCTCCCACAGCAAAATTACTAGAGTCAGTGTCCAAAATGTACTTGAGTTCTGGTAACGGATAGCACAGAACTGGTGTTGACGTCAGGCAGTCCTTCAGTGTGTGGAAGGCTTCTTGGCATTCTTCAGACCACTGAAAAGCTGTTCCTTTTTCACATAGTCTGTGCAAGGGGCGAGCAATTTTGGCAAAGTCTTTCACAAATTTCCTGTAATAGGAGCATAATCCCATGAAGCTCCTGACTTGCTTTGGGGTTTTGGGTTGTGGCCAGTCTCTCACAGCTTTTGTCTTCTCAGGATCAGTTCTGATGCCCTCTCCCGACACAATGTGGCCCAGGAACTGGATTTCTTTCTGAAGAAGATGACACTTTGAAGGTTTCATTTTCAAGTTGGCTTCTTCAAATCGCTTCCAAACTTCTTCCATGCGTCTCAGATTTTCCTCAATTGTTGAGGAAGGGACAATACTATCATCCATGAATAGAACAACAGTATTCCATTGCAGATCTCGCAAGACATTTTCCATGAGCCGCTGGAAGGTGGAAGGGGCGTTGGTGAGTCCGAAACTCATGACAGTGAACTGGTACAGTCCTAACCCCGTAATGAAAGCTGTCTTTTGCTTGTCCTCGTCACGGTCTAAGGGAATTTGCCAAAACCCAGACAGTAAATCAAAGCTCGAAAACCAAGTGCAGCCGCTCAATGCATCAAGACAATCTTCGATGCGCGGAAGTGGAAAGGCGTCCTTTACGGTAACTTCGTTCATCTTGCGGTAGTCTACGCAGAAACGATAACTCGAGTCGCGTTTCTTAACTAGAACAACTGGGGAAGCCCAAGGACTATTGGAGGGCTCTATAACGTTCTTTTCTAGCATGCGCGTAATCTCTTCTTTCTCAGCTTCACGCTTCCCAAATGGTTGCCTGCGAGCTCGTTGCCTAATGGGCTGGGCCGTTCCAGTATTGATCTGATGCCTTACCTTCATCGTTTGACTAAGGTCATCGGAAGATTTAGCGAAAACATGCTGGAACTTAATTAGAGAGTGCTTTAACTGTTCTTGTTGTTCTGCATTCAAATGTTTTGAACTGCGCTCGAACAAGTCTTTCAAGTACTCAGGCAAGTCTCCTGGGTCACCCTTCTCTTCTGTTACTAGGTTGCATGTCTCTTGCTTTGTCGAATTTTCCCCTTCATAGGCTGACTCACAAGTACCTAGCTTAGTGTTCGGATACAGCTGCACATCTTCCTCAGACAGGTTTATCACAATAGCCGAAGTCACACCCTTAACAGAATCAATGGCAGGAACCAGGAGAAGATTTTTCTTCTCAACAATATCTGCACTGGGTTCTAAAAGGACATAGTCTGCAAGGTATTCACTTCCACACACATGTATTGGTACGTGCATTATGGATTGAGCCGGGATGGTGTGCGTTCTCTTTACTGTCACCCTGCATACCATCGCTGCTTTTCCACCTAAGAAGCATGGTATGTCCCCAAACTGAGTAGAGACCTTCAGATTCTTCAAGTTGATAGTATGAAGGTGTTTCAAAATGAAGTCTTGCCCAAGAATCGCTTCTATTTCCATGTCACAGACTATCACAGTTTGTTCGAAAAGACGATCCTAAATGGATGTTGACGGTAACTTTTCCATAACAGTTTATCTCTACGCCATTCACACCTTGCAGTCGCACAGTTGAGGGTGATAGTTTCTTCTTTTCTTCTTCCGACATCTCCTCAAACAATTGCTTGCTGATCAAAGTCGTTGTTGACCCACTATCAACTAAGAAGTCCACTCTCACATCCCCAAGGCTTCCCTCAACAAATAAACCATTGTCTGTCTCCGAGTTTTGTTTTCTTCCAGTCACTCCTATTCTGACAGTTTTTGGTTCAGATTCAGATGCAGTCTTTTCTTTCTTGCTTTCAGTTTTGGATTTTTCTTCACGATCAGAAGAAACAGGTTCACCAATCTTCAAGTTTTGTTCTTCTACTGTAGACCTTTTTTCTTCAGTTGTTGCCCCTTCTTGGCCTTCAGAAGAGGCGTTTATCAGTTTCCCTGCCCATTCCTGTTGGGTCCATATTGGGTGTTGCCGTTGGGTCGGTTTTGTCCAGCTACATTGTAGTTTCCGGTTCTGGTTGGGTAGTTCTCCGGCTGCATGACTCTGGTAGGCCTATACATCGGACATTGTCGGAAGAAATGCCCTGGCTCTGAACAGATAAAACACCCCCTGGCGTTTTGCTGCTGAGGTGGAGATTGGGTTGACACCCTGGGAAGCTGCTTTGACTGCACCTCTAAAGCGTCCAGTTTATCCATGATCTTCTGTAACATTGCCCCAGTTGTAGGGCTTGTGTCTCCTTGCACCAGTCTCACAGCTTTCTTCGGTAGGCCAGGTTTCATTATCGTTTCGTAAGTGTCCACGATATCCACAGCGTCGCCCAATTGGATGCAACTAGAGTCAACACACTTCCACCTGAGCTCAGGCTCTAGACTTTTATAAAACTGCTGCAAGGCCAGTCTTTGGACAGCATCGTGATCCATCTGCGGATGCGCCCTGCCTGCTAGAAGCAGTAAGTCATCAGCTAAAGTAGCAGCAGACTCTCCGGGGTGTCTAAAACGTCCATCCAGTTTCGACAGCCAGTACATTTGGTGCTTTGATTGATATCCAAATCGCTGTTTCAGCAGCCCCGTCAATACGTTATAGTCATTCTTATCTTGGTCGTCGAGGCCCATATAAAATTTTCGGGCTGGACCCCTTAGGAGGGCAGTGAGGGCTAGTGTCTTCTCTCTGTGTGACCAGCCGCCCAAGGCCGCGCAACATTCAAACTGGGAAAGGTAGGAATCAATATCATCCTCGCCGGTGTATGCTTGTGGAGTAAGGTTAAAGGGCTTGTGTCCCCGTGGCCGATCCATCCCATAGTAGAAGTCGGGGATTTCAGGCGGTGGCCGACGCTGAGGAAGGCCACGGTAGTCGTTCATGCCAGTAAGCTCCCGTTCCATCGCTGCTTGGGCTCTCCTCTCAGCTGGGCTCAGTCGTTCAGGCGTCTCACTCAGGGCGCGGCGGCTAGGTCGGGGTTGGAACGCTGCTTCTGCTTCTTCTTGGGCTCCGGATTGCATCTTGACAGCTCAACTTAGTACTTAGTAAAACTCATTTAATTCTTTGAATCTTACAAATTTGTCCTTCCTTATTCTTAGTCTTAAGTACGAAACAGTAGAGTTCTTATACAAAGGTGGTATGTCTTCTGTATTTGTTTGTTTCTTTCTTTTTGCCTTGTCTTAAAAGAATAAATAAATAAATTATTCACTAATTCTCTTATATTGTTTATCAAAATAACCTTAATTAGCGCACTGATAAGTCCAAACCACTTCACACTATATAACCACATCATAAGGTGGAGACTACTACTGTCACCTTAAAAGTAAGGACCCTACAAAGGTTGTGTCCCTTGAATAAACTTAGAACACCCACAACAATCCCTTAGGGCCCAGTGTACAATAGTCTATTACAACCTATCCCATTAACTTATTTATAACACATAATAACTCTCTATCCGAACGCCTTATTGCGATAACAAGAGTGAACAAAATATAGGGAAGAACATTTATGGTTTCCACTTCTATCTGGAAACATTCATCATAACTCACAAGATTTCATCTAACTTTAAAAGCTACTGGTCGGAATTTGTCACTCTCCTTATCGTCCCGATTTAAATTTTTTTTTTTAAAACAACAACATAGAAACAAAACAAACAACAGCACAACAGCAGTAATTCACTAATTGCTTCCATTCGAAAAATATGTTCAACAATTGACTAGGCCTAAGTGTCGCCCATTCAAATACAACGATAAAGGATCCATAATTGCTGCAATACTATATCGTTGATTTTAACTACAGTTGCGTCCCTTTCTTCTTACGACGGAAGCGTAGGCTCTTCTCCCCTAAGTTATTTATTACATGCTTTAAAAAAAAATTATTTATTGTTTTAATTCTCACAACGCACATAGTCGTAGTTTTAATTCATTTAATACTGTAGTAATGTACATGCTAGGTCGCTACTAGATCTAGCATAATAGGTCTAGTTTTTGGAATGGCAATAAACGCACTCTTCTAATAACGCACAACATTCTTTCCTCTTTAGCATTCTCTTAACTAAAATAAAACTTGTTGAGACTAGAAGGCCCAACTACCCCGACACTCTCTCCTTTATTCGTACATAAGTTCAAGCCGACAAGGCCTTGTAAGCCAACTATTTCAGCACCTGTTCCCCATTCTCCCTGCAATTAATTTAAGATTTAACTCTTCACCCATATTTTTTATCAGCAACTTGGCCTAACAAACATATAAAAGCGTTATGATCCATTCATTCTTATTCATTCTCTCTCTAGACAAAAAAACAACAACAACACGTATTTGTTTTCCTCTTCTTTTTTTTCTTCTCCACTGAGCTAGAAACCATAGCTACGGCACGTGGCATAATTTGTCTTCTAACAAAAGGAATCCCCGCCCCTTCAACTCACAGGTGGACCTAGACGTTATAAATAGACCCGCCCACAATTGTTTCAACTTACTGACAGACGTGACGTAATTGCTAACTTGTTACGAATTTCTCTTAACAAAAGGAGTCCCTGCCCCTTCAATTCACACGTGGACCTAGACATTGTAAATAAACCCGCCTACAATTGTTTGGACTTACGATTTTAGGATCTATCCACCAACAATATTCCAATGCACGCACATGCAATCAGTTGCAGACGACACAGAACAAACGCGCGAATTATCTTTCCTTGCACACAGATTAAGCACAGTAGATAGACGGGGACCCCTTTTTCTTTTCTTTTTTTTAATATTTTACGAACAAAAAACAAACACACACAAAAACAGCTGCAAATTTTACTATTATTATTTTCTTTAAAAGCACGTGAATCTTGATGTAGACAAAACTAATCAATATCCCACTTCTGACACCATTGTAAACCGGCTTTTGGACCCGTCTTTCCCCTTGTGTATCTGATGTTGATGATATTTGAGTGATTGGTCAATTTAAACGGCAAGAATAACATTTTGTCAGGATGGATTTCGAGCGGTCCTTTGACCAAGGTATCACCCAAGAACAAGGGCTGGACGGTTGGTTAGGTGTAAGAAATAGAGAGGAAGAGAGTGGACAAACAATCGTAAACAACAATAACAATTCACACGCACGTTGACTCACAATTAACAGTCAAAGGCCATTTAACGTTTCCCAATTATTAATTCAACTCCTCTTTCTTTTTTCTCAATTGCAACATTTCTCCAACATTAATTAACAAACAGATTTTTTAAGAAACAAACTCGGCATTGAAAAAGGCTTTGAACGTACAGCACAACAACAACAACAATAACCACACAGAGAGGCCAACTACTGATCTTACAAGATGATGATAAAATGTACGGGTTAGGCTTACAATTTAGAAATAGGCTGATGGAAAGGGATAGATGAACTTATACCTAGTAGCCTTATAAAATATTCCCGTTAGTATTATTTAAATGTTCTTATTTAATTTATGTAATGCAAATTTAGAAAATTAGACTAACTGATGAAAATTTACAGACCCTGGATTCTAGCTTCTTTACTGTTGTTACTATAACGAGTTAGCCTAGACTTTTAATTTGTATGAAATAACTTTGAGTTTATATTCAATAGGCCTATGTTCTTTTTCTATTCTTCTTATGTTTGATGTTATGAAATGTGATACATGTAGAGTACTATTTATTTGTTGGTTTAGTAACGATAGTGTTGATACAACTGGATCAAGGGAGCCTTATTTGTTTTTACTTGACCAGCTATATTACTCTACTATTTTTACCTTGGCTAGGCCGTAGACTACTAGGTCTGTACTCAAACTAATAATAATAGATCTAGTTCAGATTTTTAGCTCCCCGAAAGTGCGAACCGAACGTTCTTATATACAGTTGGGCGGCATCACCCGACCAATCAGATCGCTCGACGACGTATCACTAGGCTACGCCATTATACTTCTTGAATCGACATGGAGGATTGAGTTCTGAACATCCAATTTGTGTGAAAAAAGGGAAATTGTGATTTAATTGACTATGACAGAATATGTATACTACATACAGATAATCTGGAATACCTTCTTAAACGGGGAGTACAATTATGTGGTTGTGGAAACAGCTGTGTGTGGTGTAGTGTTGTGTTATAATAACGAAAGTGTTGGCCTCCTGTGCAAACAATATGGCGTAACCTTTTGGAACTCAAGGTAAGCAACACATAATTCATAATTCCATTAAAAAAATATCAATTCTTCTCACAGGAACATTAAGGCAATAATAATCAAACAACCGGCATCATATTAGACAATGAACACGCATTCAACAATAACTAACCAATAACTCTAAGCAACAGCTAGATCTATCGAGGCTAGGCCTGCAGCATGGCAAGTTTAAGTTAAACATAGGGTGATAAAAACCTACACAATTGTACATTTCCGAGCAAGAGCGACCAAATAAACTCACACGAGAGTAAATTAGAGATTATGCTACTTTGTTATGACAACAAGTCTGTTCGCTAGTGCTCGCCAGAAACCTAGATAGACAACAAAATATGTAAACATTCATCTTCTGAATGACGCGAAGTACCATTTAGCCGTAAATAGTAGACCAAGTATAACACTTCTAAATAAAACACAATAATAACATTGTAATGAAAAACAAGAGCAGATCCCGGACTAGTATGTAATAACAATAACCATGTAAACAAATAATAGATGAGTAACGACAGCTCTTAGAAAACATGACAATTTGCAGTCAGTTACCGACATCAATTGTGCTGATTTTAACGCTGAGGGTTAGACAATTAAAGTTTATTAAAAACAAGGTTCCGAACAGTAGCGAGCAGAAAAACTTACATAAGAGTAAAGTAGAGATGTTGGACTTTATGAATATGTAAACAAATCTATTCGCAACCGTTCGGAAACTATAAATACAACGATTACAAAAATATAAATTTTATCAATCGCTTAAAATGGCGGCAACAGAATTCAACATGGGGGGTAGGGTTACATAAACATGTATGGAAAATTAAATAAAGAACATAGAGCATTGAAACTTGAATGTTATTAAAGTAGAGATGTTATGCTATTATCCTATGATAATGTTACTAAGCTATAATACATAAAAAATGAAACGACAACGCTAAACGGAATGAGCACTTAGCGATTTGTTGAGAACGTCATCGTTCTGATTTTTACGCACAGGGTTACATAAATAAAGTTAAATTAAAACATGGTTCCGAACAATAGCGAACAGAAAAACTTATACGATAATAAAGTAGAGATGTTGTACTCTTTGGATATGTAAACAAACCCGTTCGCGATTGCTCGGAAACTATAATTATAATGATTCGAAAGAAATATTGATTTTGTGATTAGTTAAAACATGACGTAGGACGGAACTCAACATGGGGGTAGGGTCACAAGAGCATTTATGAAAAATTAATAAAACAACTTAGAACAATGAAATGTAAATGTAAATGAAGTAGAGATAACGTGCTATAATTCTGTGATAATGTTATTATGTTTTTATAATAAATAAATAAACGACAACGCTAAACGGAATGAGCACTTAAAGATTTGTTGAGAACGTCATCGTTCCGATTTTTACACTTAGGGTTACATAAATAAAGTTAAATGAAAACATGGTTCCGAACAATAGCGAACAGAAAAACTTATATGATAATAAAGTAGAGATGTTGTACTCTTTGGATATGCAAACAAACCCGTTCGCGATTGCTCGGAACTATAATTATAATAATTCGAAAAATATTGATTTTGTGATTAGGTAAAAAAATGACGTAGGACGGAACTCAACATGGGGGTAGGGTCACAAGAGCATTTATGAAAAATTAATAAAACAACTTAGAACAATGAAATTTAAATGTAAATGAAGTAGAGATAACGTGCTACAATTCTGTGATAATGTTATTATGTTTTTATAAATAAATAAATAAACGACAACGCTAAACGGAATGAGCACTTAACGATTTGTTGAGAACGTCATCGTTCCGTTTTTTTACGCTTAGGGTTACAGAACTAAGGTTAAATTAAACATGGTTCCGAATAATAGCGAAGAGAAACACTTATACGATAATAAAGTATAGATGTTGTACTCTTTGGATATGCAAACAAACCCGTTCGCGATTGCTCGGAAACTATTATTATAATAATCACAAAAACAATAACAATTGTGATGTTAAACTAGATCTAAAACGTCTAGTCTTACGTTTTACTTTCTATGTGACGGCATTAGCCTAGCCACGACAATGAGACTGAAACATCGATGCAGGCCGAACTTTATTGAACTGAGAAGGAAATAAACTATGCGCTTACAATAACGATGATTAAAAGACTTGTAGTGTTGAAGCCTTATTTATATAAAAATAAAAAATAAAAATGGGAGGGTAGAAGAGAGAGAGAGAGAGAGAGAGAGAGAGAGAGAGAGTGTGAGTGCAATAAAAAAATATGTAGGTGGTGCATGTATAAGATAGAATAAAGTAAGCACACATGCTTACAATATTGAGGATTCATCTGTGACATGCATAAAATAAGGCCTATCCTTACCTCCCATAATTAAGAACATATTAAGATCACTGGATACCAGACCCTGATTTGATTAGCCTACTTTTAGTGACATGGTGACAGTCATTGTGGTGCCAAGAGGCGACAAAAGGGTTTTAAGATCAAAGGGGCGGCTGCTGTTCTCAACGGAAACTGGTGTACTCGGACGGGTCCAGTCGACGTGGGCGATCTCCAGGTTATCGTTGAACCCCATGCGGGACCTGGGGCGAGTTTCACAAGGACTAACGTTTCGTCGCGCTCGCTCAAATCGGCAAAAACGGTCTAAGAAACACCCTTCGTTTGCCGATAGTTCGCATGGCATTTTGCTCTCAGTCGAAAGGTGACAAGCGGCGAACTATCCGGAAATAGTAGGGGGTGAATACGGTTCTTGTTGTTGATTGGTCCATTACAGTTTGTTTAAAATAATGAAAAAAAATTGACCAATCAGACAAGAGCTTGTAATATTCTTCTGCAAACGCTTTCTAAAGTGTTTCTTAGGCCCCGTTTTCCGTGGGCGTCGCCCCTGGACACTTCAGCAGAGAACGACTGGCACTACCTGTAACATTGAGCGACATGAATGAAATGCAGCACATGTTTCGCAGATAAGGACTTTTACATTTCGTTGTGTGGGTGAACTTTGTGTATCCTATTTGTAGGATCATCCCCCTTCCTTTGGCAACGCGATTTGTGGGATTAGGTTAGTAGGAATTAGGTATATACAGGAATGAATTAGTTAGGCCCTGTAGTAATGTTTATTAATGGATCTTGATTATGAGTGGTGGAATAAAATATGGCGGTGTCTCGTAAAATTACGACCGGAGTGTTTCTGAGTGCATCTGAGAATTCGTATCTGCACATGTTACCATTTGTGTCTTTTGAATCTGTAACCTTATTCACCCTAGACGAAAACGTAACACACTTTGGCTCACTTCTGGGGGTGTAGTTTCTCTAGATAACGGTCGCCGCGCGAATAACGCTTACGCCAAACGGGCCCTAAGAAACACTTAAGAAAACGTTTGCGGAAGAATATTACAAGCTCTTGTCTGATTGGTCAAAAAAAAATTATTTTAACCAAACTTTAATGGACCAATCAACAACAAGAAATGTATTCACCCCATGCTAGTCACGTGATAGTTCGCCAAGAGATACTTTGGGAGTAGCCACAAAACGTTTTTGGCAAACGTCGGCGAAATTACAATTACATTATACATCTGTATCGCTAAAAATTCGGGACTTTCCTGGAGTTGCACTGCCTCCGGGGTCGTTCCCACCGTTTTGTATCTACTGGTGTTCCATATGTGTCTGTTTCAGACCGGAGGACGTTAAACGGATTTTCATTCAGTTGGCGAAAGGTACCCTTTTTGCCGATTTGCGCGCACGCTACGTAACGTTAGCCCTTGTGAAACGCCCCCTGTTTTCCACAAGACATGCACATTCATGTATGCCACATTTTAACTCCAACATGCAATTTTTTATAACAAAATATTTATTTTGTAAAACATTTTTTTAAATAATTCATGTGTATTCATGTATTGGGAATGCTAAATTTAATACAAAAATTCAAAACAAAAACATGCACAAACGCGCGCGCGCCTGCACGCAAGCACGGATATTCAGCGCGGGTTAAAAATGTTTCTCTGGTCTCCTAGTCGATTAAAGAGAAATGTATGTGATTATACAATGAACTATACACTTCTATTTGACACAGAAAAACCCATCCAATGCCAACTTTTGTGGACCACGAGTCGATGGAAATTCTTCCATGGAAGCTACTGTGACAAAGCAACGAATGCAAACAGTCGCTCATGCATAGAAGTTTGTTTAACTCAGTACTCGGTATTCATCTCGGATGCATGAATTGTGAACTTGAAGAGTGGGGGACAAAAGGCTGGGGGGGCAGAAGGCCGGGGTCGAATGGTCCGGGGGCAAATGGCCGCAACCCTTTGAGACAGTACGTAAGATTCGAATTAAATGTTCAAATGTGCCCGTGCTGATAAGATTTCATGAAATAGCAGTGTTCAGACATGACAAGTGAATAAAATGACATCCTAAAATTTATACTCACCCTTATCATTCGCGCGTAAAAGAAATCCAAAGACGTGGCCCCGCAAAAGGTACAATTTGCCCTCTGGCCTCAAAGAAACTAATAATGACGTATATGTTAAAAAGTTATGAAAAAACATTTCTGTCAGTTTACTTGATCGCCAATAAAGTTTCAGGTTAATTGGTGGCGCAGTTCCTTGGGCAGAAGCACGGAAATGAGGCTAAATCGCCATATTGGAGAGTCACGTGATTACGGATAGTCTTCAATGAAGCTGTGGATCTGCATGAAGACCCTCAAGGTTTGCACATTTTTTGTCGACAAAACTTTCAAGAAAGTGTGCTGTGTATTTTTTGGTAAACCACCCCAATGATTTTGCGATTGGGCCTGGTCACGTGACCAGTGGCACAAATAGGGCATCTTGTCGCGCGCAGCGACCTTGAATTTCCATTGAGTTGAATTTAGAGAGTTGAATTAGAAAGGTCAGCGTAACTCGGGCAGAACGAGCTCGGGCAAATTAGTAGTCTAGTATAGAGAACGAACACTCGTGGCAAATGCCCTATTGTCAAAAACACTAATTAGTCTTTCCTCATACGCTAATTGCCCTTCCCCCATGAAATTCCATCATGACAAAAGAGCAATTAGGTTATTTTGACAAATGTGTCACTGGTCACGTGACCAGAACCAATCACAAGCTTAATAGGGGTGTAGTTGACAAAAGTATGAATTATATTATACACAGTATATTTTCTTGAAAGTATCATCACCAAAAATGTGCAAACCTGTTGAGGGTCTTCAGAAAGATCCATAGCTTCATCAAAGCCTGTCAGGAATCACGTGACTGTCCAATATGGCGGTTTAGCCCCACTCCAGTGACACATGTTGAAACTGCTTCTGCCAGCAACACCTGGGTTGATTTTTAACCAAAATCATTATGCCCTTTGATTTATTTATTTTTGATGAAGCTTTGTTAACGTCATGTAAAAATAAACACAAAAACGTGTTTGATTTTACGTTAATGTCGCCGGTTGCCATGGAAACCATTCAAAATGGCCGCCTAACAACAATTAAAACAATATTACAACTTTAGAACCAATGCTTATATTTGAATGCAGGTTCCTGTATTTTATTATGTTTATCATGTTCTTTAATTTCACAGGGGTTTAAGTAAATAGCTGTCTTCGTTATGTTTTTATCCCACATTTAAACTTGCAGGCATATTATATGAGAACAATATCAATATTTTAAAATCAAACGGCTGTTAAAGACAAACCACTTCAGGCATCATATTAATCCCCTGTAAGATTAAAGAACATGATAAACATAATACAATACAGGAAACTGCATTCAAATATAAGCATTGGTTCTAAAGTTATAATATTTATAAACAAAAATGTTGTTAGACGGTCATTTTGAATGGTTTCCATGGCATCCGGCGACATTTAGGCAAAATCAAACACGTTTTTGTGTTTATTGTTACATGACTAACAAAACATCATCAAAAAAACAATACAAAGGGCATAATGATTTTGGTTAAAACTCAACCCAGGTGTCCCAGTAAAATCCTGAATAACTAAGCATCCCTGTAGCAATAGTACCTTTTATTTATCTTGATATAAATAGCGTAACGACAGAAATGAAGTCTTGAGTATTTATGTTACAAAAATCACATTTTTTGCTCCCAACTTACCTCCAATTGATGCACAACTTTCAAACTTCCACAGGTTGTGGCAGGAAGAAAACACGTGGCTCTCTACGTGCAAAGGATATAGCAATAAAAAGGAAATGGCGGACCTGCCCCGGGGGAGGAACTGCCCTGTTGTCCCCTAAATGTTATTGACAGGTGTGCAAGGGCATCGCATTAGAACATTTCACTCACATTTCATGTACCGTTTCAGACGGTCTTCCATCGGCGTATTTGAATGCTGTAGGGGAGAACATCACGTAGTAATAAGAATATGAAGTACCACATGCTTTATTAATAGCAACACGAAGTCCCACATCATACATTCATATCAGTATGAGGTTCCACATCACACATTTATAGCAGTATGAGGTTCCACATCATACATTTATAGCAACACAAAGTCCCACATCATACATTTATAGCAGTATGAGGTTCCACATCACATATTTATAGCAACACAAAGTCCCACATCACACATTTATAGCAGTATGAGGTCCCACATCATACATTTATAGCAACACAAAGTCCCACATCACATTTATAGCAGCATGAGTTTCCACATCACATATTTATAGCAACACAAAGTCCCACATCATATATTTATAGCAACACAAAGTCCCACGTCATATATGTATAAGAATATGAAGAACCACATCATTTATTCATAACAACCCCACATCATGCATGTATAGCACTACGAAGTCCCACACCATTCATTCATATTCACACAAAGTTCCATTATGTCTATTCATAGCAACACAAAGACATACAATACATACTTCACTCATAGCAGAAGAGATACAAATAATTATTATAATGACACTATGAAGTAAAAACAACTCATCGTGACAGAAACAAGAATATTTAAAAATATTGTTTTTTAAAACCCGAACTGACACAAAAATAGCCACCACCTTAAAAATGCGAACATTTTGGGAGGAAACATCAGAAAGGTAGCCTAAATGATGAAATGAGAGAAAGAAAAAAATCATCTTCTAATGTAAAATCTGGGAATGAAATTTAAAAGATAAAAAAGTAATCCTAAAACGTTCTATTGGCAATATATGATATGAATATCACGTACATGTCAGCTTTTGCATAAAAATGCTTTCCTAGGGGGGGAAGTGATGGATAATACATTAAGTTGCAGACTGCAATATTTGGCTCTTGTGTTCAGCACAAATCGCTTTATAGTTAGCAAAACAGTTATTGTGGTCTTTATCAACAAGAACAAAAGCTATAATCTTGTTGTTGAAGCCGTTAATGAATATGGCCGGGTTCACATTAGACGCGTAAGTTCCGTACGGAAACCCTAAATAAGTGGAAGAAAGAAGGATAAAAGTTTACGCATATAGGGGAAATTCGGACACGTGCGCAAATCTTTTCCCTTCTTTGTTTCACTTATTTATGGATTGCGCACGGGTTTCCGCACAGAATCTCTGCTTATGTGTGTATACGGCCTAATGAAGTTTAGGATCAACTGAAGTAAATTCCATCAATCTTAATACATACTATACATAGGAATACCTGAGGATCTTTCAATACAGTTTCCCCACCTTCTGGAAGTCATGTACTTGTAACTTGCTCCAATCTATCGCTCTCTTTGACTCTGCCTTTTCCTTGTGTTACCTACTATTTTTCTGCCTTCTTGGCCCATTCTCCTGCCTTTTTCTTCTCAAAAAAATCTGCTAAATATGTTTCTCCTTTGATCTCCTCCGAAATCAGAATGCGTTGGCTGAATGCAGCGAGGAGACCAATGAGAACCGAAAACTGGACACACATACTTCACCCACTTTGACCACACGGCCTGGGACCGCTGAGGAAGAAAAAGAAACTCAAGGATATGATTCTCACTGTGACTGATTTAATAATAGGGGAAGACGGGGTAAAAAGCCCATGGGCGGGATAGAAGCCCATGCCAATTATCTCATGAAAGAAAGCAAATTTCAGTCACATTTTGCCCATGAGACGAGTGTTAAGGCAAATTTCGTCTCATGGGCAAAATGTGACTGAAATTTGCTTTATTTCATGAGATAATTGGCATGGGCTTTTTACCCGCCCATGGGCTTTTTACCCCGTTTTCCCTTGGGCTTTAGCGATTCAGTAATTTAGGCTACAGCAATGCGGTCTAGGTTCATACACAGACAGAGAGAGACAAGACACAAAAGTCTGGGTGCGAGTTCCGTTGTAAAAATGTGGAGTATACATTTACAATAGCTTTATTTACAAGTTACATTGAAAAACCCCCATAGACAAACACACAGGGTATGCACAAGCTAACACGATTAAACAGAATCAATCGCTTGGGTTTGATGCCAGGGTATTTTGTTCAATGTACGACCCACTCTGTTTTATCCAGTGAATAAAGAATTAAGGGGCATGAACCCCTTTAACAATAATGTGTTTGTCTGTCTGTGTCTTTGTGACTTTATTTTATTTTCACATTATTACTTTCATTGAGAAACATAATGAAAGAGCTTTGTGGAGGTATTGATAACACAAGCAAGCAAATAATAATAAAATGAATAAGAATAATAAATAGATAAATAAATAAATTATTATTAATTAATTGATTGAGGCACACACTCTCCAGAGGAGATGGACTGGAATTCGTTCATGGTTGAGAATGAACGAATTAATCTTTAATTTAATGTCTTTTCACATGAACAGTGATTTTAGACAACATGCAAAAATTGAACCAATTAGAAAAAACCCAAATACATGCAAGCTTAAATAACAAATAACAACACACAAAGCAAAAGATCTGCAGTAAACGTCCAATCGGCGTGGACAGCATGAATTTCGCACTTAAAGCAATGTCAATTTCTGCGTCACTTAAGATATCCTTAGTATATTATTATACGTATGAAAAAAGTCCATATTGAACATTCGGTATATTTAGAGAGAGCATTCTAATAGAACATGACGAATTGATAATCTCCGAGTGCAGAGACAATTAGTTGAGATCATGGTTGAGATGCTCTGACCAGAGGACATAGTCTATCCATTCTCTCGACCATGATGACTTTTAGGAACGGGGCCACTCAAGAAGAATATGCAACCCTTGAAATCGCTCATAGTTTTTTGTGTGTTGTGCTTTTTTTTTTAACAATCAAAGCATTCTTGTTTTATTAATTAGGTTTATGAAGAAGATTTATGCATGAAAGGTTACAACAATGTTTTGTTGTTTTTTTACAAGATGCGATCGAGTGCTCCAGAAAGTAAACATTTCCATGGTAACCCATTAAAAAAAACTTTTGGGAAAGAAAAAACGCTTTCGCCATTTCAATGTTTTTGATATCCAGTCATTTTTCACCATTTATTTTCAATCCTATCTGGGCTAAAATAGTCAGGTTATGTAGAACATTCTTGAATTGAAAAGTTAAAGGGAAATAGACTGCCATATTCGAGAAACAGACAGTTTTGCAGATAAGTGACATTTTCTACGAACGTGTTTTTGCCCCACAAAAAGGGAATTTTTTGAAAAAGGGTTACCATGGGAACTGGTCTTTTCTGGAGCTCTCCTAGCTAATAAGGAAGAAACCAACAAGCGCATCCTTTCATGTATTGGATTTTGTATATAAAGTAGAAAAATCAAAACGATAGCTTAATGATCCAATATGTTATCAGGGATTTTATGGGTTGCAACTTTTGGAGTCACCCCATAGTTAGGGTTGAGGATGGTCCCCCAAAGCCAGCTGGTCAGCCCTGTAACTGACCACAGCTGTCCATGCCGCACCCTTTCAATGTCATTCACTATTTGTCTATATTTTCCACGTTGTTGTTGCTGTTTTGCTGTTGTTGTTGTTGTTGTTGTTGTTGTTGGTGTTGTAGCTGAAGGTTAGTCTATCTGTTCATTGCGTGCTATTTTCTTTCTTTTTCCTTTTCAGTGTTTTTCTGTTCTTTTTCCATGTACCCCTAAAGGGCTTTTTGGAACTACCAAAAAACTTAAAACATTGAAACGTTAGGTGGCAGCAATTATTTAGAGTCAGGGCAAATGCTTCCTAGTTTAAAAGTCAGAGATATTTTAGCATACAAATGGATAAGCTGTAAGCCACGCCTGTATGAATGAATTAATAAATGAAGGCATGAACGAACGAATGAACTGATGAATAACATTAAAACCCGCTACTTTTCTCCTATCAAAGACCCCCAACCAGCTTTAGTTAGAATCTGGTGGCCCATTTCAGCATAGACGTCTTGCATTTTCCTGATTTCGTCCGGCGAGGTCAGAGTCTTGTGCGGCTTGGGTACGGTGAAGTGAAAGGCGCGCCCTTCCCGCCAATCAAAGTCACGTGGGGGTCGGGGGTCGTTGATGTCCCGGATGTAATCGTCATGCCACGCAGGGTGGCAGTTGCCCCGGAAACAGATCACCTGGAAAGGTCAGGGGGCGTTTAGTGTGCGAGCAGAATCGAAAAAGTTGGCATAGTCAACGCTTGTGCTAGACCTACTCAAATCTACACCCAATTGCCTTGAGTTTCTTCTTCTATATACTCTTATTTGTTGTTTTTCATTTTCGTTTTGTTCTTTTCCTCAAATTTCTTCTGATACCTAAGGGTGTATGCACATTTAGGCTACGTGGAAACCCGTGAGCATGTTATAGGCCTATCATCCACAAACTGCAAATACATTTAAAGCCAGATAGAAATAACCGGATGGGATACGCGGATGTGCTTCCGCGTGTATGCACACACTCCTTCATATTGCTTACTTCCAGATGTATTTTGCGGATTCCGGATGGGTTACTGTACAGAACGTGCACGTGTAAGTATGTGCTCACAGCCCAACGGTCAAAATCAAACATTGTTGAACAGTTACACAGGGATTCAGGAAAAGAGAACTTGAAGGGGCACCATGACGGATGAGTTTTTGCAAGAAACACGTTGAGATCACCAGAAAGACAGCCTTTTCAAGGACTGATTGGAACACTCACGTTGCTCTGGTTTCCTAGAAATCAAACCGTCAAAACGGCGATTCCTCCTTGGCGGAGATACTGGAGAGAGAAGTCATTTTGGACAGGGTGGGTGGAGGTCAATCATTGTGGTTCAAGCTTTTTGTTTGTAGTGCAGTAAAAACAAATTTATTTGTTATGAGCGAAACTCCTTTAGGAAAACTGTATAACTGAAATAAACAAATGTTTATTTAAAAGGCTTGTATTGTGAAACAATTGTGCAAACGATGTGGTCTAAACTCAGGTGGCCATTAAAAAGGAGAAGACACATGCCTTCTCTTTTACTGAAAGAATTTGACTTCCAGCACCCCCGCCAAGGAGGAATCGCCGATTTGACGGTTTGATTTATGGGAAACCAGAGCAAAGTGAGTGTTCAGATCTCTGTAAAGGGTGTTTTCCTGGTGATCTCGACGTGTTTCTGGCAAAAACTCATCCGTTATAACATCAAGGATTAAAAATCACAATCGTTGTATCCACATACTTTCCTCATTTCGCAATGATTTTGAATTATTCAAAACACTCACAAACCACTCCAGCCATACACACAAACAAATCAGACATAAACAAAAAGAGAAATGAAAGAAGATTACAGGTTTTTTACTTCAGGTTTAGACATATGGCAGCGGTAGATCAGACTTTTCATGGATAATTATATTTCAATGTAGAAAACCCCTCAACAGCTATTGGTTTCTCGACTACAAACCACTACAAACGCAAAGTAAGAGACAAGAATGTGATCTAAGGGAGCGACGCGAGTTTAGAAGTGACCAAAGTATGGTGTGCAGACAGATTTATTTCCCTTGAGGCAAATTCATCAAACTGACATATAATGGGTGGAACGACTTGTAACGATTAAAAAGAACGAAACAAGCTGCTATTTTCACTCAACAGATTATCTAATGCCAGGAAGCCACATTTTTTCCACAAAAGTGGTGACAGCAGAGGGCTATCCAGGGGGCCGTTTCACAAGGGCTAACGTTACGTAGCGTGAGCGCAAATCGGCAAACACGGTACTAAGAAACACCTCTTTTGCTGACGTTTGTCAAAAACGTTTTGTGGCTGCTATCGAGGTAGCAAGCGACTAACTATTTGAAGGATCATGGGAAATATCAATACTTCCGGCTTTTTTTATATATTCGCGTGACGATACTTGAACTTTAAAAATGGAAGACCAAAACAACAAGCTTGCCACAGCAAATATTCTTTAGTCTATCGTGAAAAAATATGGGATGCTTTTAGCAAATCAAACAAACGCAAGTGTTTTGGAGTGCTCTTTCTTTAGATGGCATAATATAGTGCAAATTTAATTTTCTACACACAAATAGACGTGGGTGACAATCGAAAACTTTGTACAAGCTGACAGAGAGGTATGATTTATCTCCCTTATGATAGCAACCCTTTTCTCTCTCTCTCCCAAAAATTAAGAGTAAGCTTAAAGACCCCGCACGTCACGTGTCAAAAGCACGGTTTTCACGTGTTTTCCCTCTTATAGCTAGTAAAGAATCTTAAGAAATCTTCCTAACATAAGAGGGAATGTGACACGTGACGTCTGAGTTGTCTGAGCTTAGCAAACGTTTAGGGTGTTTCTAAGGCCCCTTTTGGCGTAAGCGTTATTCGCGCGGCGAACGTTATCTAGAGAAACTACACCCAGGAGTGGCGAATGGGTTCGGTTCAGCCCCCTTAGAGCGGCAAAGGGTTCAAGACCAGAGCGCTGCATTGCGGGGAAGGTTTTCTCCTAAGACCGACCTTCTGTTCTCAAGCCACCCCTAGACAATCTTTACACCATTTTCTTCCGCGGAAAGAATGGAGACAGTGTCCAACTAGATCGTTAAGACGCTACATCAGCAGCCGCGCGGCGGCATTTTCGGCTCCTGTGACCTTGACATTTGACCTTTGACCAAAGACCTTCGTTTACGAACTTGGCCTAGATATCCTAACTACCTATCCGAATGCAAAATGTGAGGGTCTTAGGTCCCTCCGTTCAAACGCTATCGTGTTAACAGTCAGCCGGTCAGCCAGGAACAAATTAGAGACAAGTGTTGCTAAAAACGTCATCAGCTTTGCTTCACGACTGGTAATCACTTCTCCACTTCATTTTTCTTCGGACAAGTAAAACTAAAATTCATATAGATTAATGTGTTAACTCATTCAAGTCGTTCCGGCCATATTATGTCCGGAATTAATAGATAGCTGTCAATTTGATGCATTTGCTTCAAGGGAAGTAAATATGTGTGCACACCATACCTTGGTCACTTCTAAACTCGCTTCACTCCCTTAGACCACAATTTTGCCTCTGACTTGGCTTTGAAGTTGGGGGAAAACCAATCGGTGTAGATATTTGTTCTATTATAAAGTCTATGAGACCTTTGAGACCTTGATAAAATGCAGTAAATACCCAGCACGAAATATTGGGACAAATATATACACTTGTGTGTTTTTTCAAATCGGTATTGTTCTCTCTAAAGTCTATGTATAAAAAAAAGTCTGATCTACCACTTCCCTGTGTCTAAACCTGAAGTAAAAACCTGTAATCTTCTTTCATTTCTCCTTTTGTGTATGTACGTTTTGTTTGTGCGTATGGCAGGGGTGATTTGTGAGTTAAAAAAAATAAATTCAAAATCGCTGCGATGCGAATGAGTTAATCATCATGATGTCACCTGCAGACGGTAGTCGATGTGCAGAGACTCCGGATACATCTCGTACACCCTGTAAGGCATCATGATGGCGTTGTAGTACCAGATCTCGTCGATGTAGCGACGCATGCTGGACAGGAAGTGACGCAGCCAGGGTGAGTCACTCTGCGACATGAGCACGCCGATGTTGAAGGCGGCGGGCCATTGGCCCCTTGCGGGCCAATCGGGACAGGCCACTGTCGGGTAGCGGAGCAAAGAGTCCGGCAAGCGGCTGACCCAGAAGACGTCCACATCCATGTAGACCCCGCCGTAGGCACGGAGAAGGTGGGGTCTGTGGGAACAGAGACACTGACACTAGAGAGAACCAAGTGATCATATCATTTTCTTCTTCGATCGCTCAAACAGTTTCCTGTCAATTATGAGCGTAGATGCGTCATGCTGCCGTTATGCGCCTAACTAAGAAATAGGCCCAGCAAGTCCGACTTCGGCTGGAGGATACCTTTTTGAAAGTGTTTCGTGGGGAAAAAGGCAGGAGAATGGACCGGTAAGGCAGAAAGATAGTAGATGACAGTAAACAAAGGGAAAAAAGACAGAATCAGAGAGTGACAGATATATCCCTTTGATCGCCACTGTCGCCTCTTGGCACCACCATGATTTGACACCCATGTCACTAAAAGGCATCAAATGAGGGTCTGGTATCCAGTGACCTTATGTTCTTCATTTTGGGAGGTATGGGCAGACCCTATTTTATGCATGTCAGAGAGGAATCCCCAATATTGCAGACAGAATCTTTTCTCTATCCAGGTAAGTTATATGGAAAGTTTTGGCTGGAAAAAAAGACTGGCATTGAAAGGGTTTTAAATCAGAATAAACTTGTATGAATAAGGTCATAAAGCAATGATACACTACGAACCTCTGTAACAGAGACAATTCCATTGTAAAGACCTCTGTCTTCTTCTGGTCGGACAGGAGATCATTTTGTTGGCTTTTAAAAAAAGTTCCCTTGATCAAATCTGAAGGCATAGTCTACTTTTGCTGCTTGTACGCGCCATATACAAAACAGAATAAGAGAGAGTGAGCTTGTGTTCACTTAAAATGCCTTCTAATGCGTCACATATATAAAAGGGTAGTAAATCCACCTAAAGCACGCGTATGTTGATAGCCCATCTATCTTTACAGGCTTTACATAATTGATTCTGGAAAGAATTGCCGAATGATTTGGGCTTTACAATTTAGGTACACAAAGGATCTTCAGTGTTTAACTATAAGTTTTAACCCTTTCACCGCCAATGTCACATTTATGCACCACACTGACATAACACCCATGGCACTAAAAGGCATCAAATTAGGATCTGTTATCCAAGGGCCTTAACCCTCTCGCCGCCGGCCATTTTTTAGCCAACATTTTCGATTAAACTTACATGGATCAGAGAAAAGATTTCGTCAGCAATATTGGGGATTCCTCTGTGACATGTTTAAAGTAAGGCCTATCCTTACCTTTTAAAATCAAGAACACAAGATTGTTGGATAACAGACCCAGATTTCAAGGCTTTTTATGACATGGGTATAAATCATTATGGTGCAAAAATGCGACATTGGCGGTGAAAGGGTTAAGATGTTAATTTTGGGAGATAAGGAAAGGCCTTATTTGATACATGTTATAGAGGGATTCAGAGTATTGCAGATGCCAACTTTTCTTTACCAAGGTAATTTTGACGGAAATTTTGGCTAAAAACCCGGCTGGCATTGAAAGGGTTAAGGTGATTTGTAATTATGTGACGGATAAAACTCCAATCTGGGGACATTTCAAGTTCTCATGGGGGGAAGTCCTGTTGGAGTTTCCCCCGTTAAAACTGCAATTGGAAATTCCCATTGCAGGAAATTTCATATCCACCCAGGGGGGGAATTGCAAGTTCTCCCGTCTCTGGGGGAATTTGAATTTGTTACAGGACAACTTCCAATTGGAGTTTGCCCCACCTACGTTTCCAGTTGAAACTCCAATTGGAATCCCGCCCCCCCCCCCCCACCCCCCAACAACAGACACCAAACAGATCAAGTCAAGTCAAGAATACTGTATTATCTCTCGTGGAATGAATGAAAATCTGTTTAACGTCCTCCGGTCTGGAACAGACACATATGGGACATCAGTAGATAATAAAGATGGTGGGAAACGATCCTGGAGGCAATGCCCGGAGGCAGTGCAACACCAGGAAAGTCCCGATTTTTTAACAATAACAGATGTGTAAACCGTTATAACGTAAAAATTTACAGAGGTTCACACATGTATTCTAATATCTCTCGTGGATAAATTTGGTTGAGATTTATAGGCCTAAACGGAAAAGGAACCCGTCAGCACCAAGTCAAAGAACAGATGGCAGCATCCTTTGGTCTCAACTTCAATTGACGACGTCACAACTGACCTGATGACGTCACTCCGGTGAGGCGGCAGTCTCACGCCTTGCTGGAACACGTGACTGATGGACTTGATGGGCACGAAGGTCACGTTCTCTTTCTTCAGCCTGTCCCACCACTCCCCCGTCGGTGGGGCGTCGCCGTACACGTAGACGTGACGTAACCCGGCCACGTGCAGCGCGCTCAGCACGCTGAGGAAGTGGAAGAAGTAGAACCTGGGGGTCTGCCCTCTGGTGTCCCGCAGCCAGGTCGCGTGCGCGATGCGAGGTATGGAGGAAGTCTGGGACTGCTTGGCTTCCAGGATCTATGGTTAGAATTGAGATGCATTTATTCGGTCAGTGATGGCGAGGTATGGAGGAAGTCTGGGACTGCTTGGCTTCCAGGATCTATGGTTAGAATTGACATGCATTTATTCGGTCAGTGATGGCGAGGTATGGAGGAAGTCTGGGACTGCTTGGCTTCCAGGATCTATGGTTAGAATTGAGATGCATTTATTCGGTCAGAGAGAGGGAGAGAGATAATATATAGAGAGAAGAGAGAGAGAGAGAGAGAGAGAGAGAGAGAGAGAGAGAGAGAGAGAGAGAGAGAGAGAGAGAGAGAGAGAGAGAGAGAGAGAGAGACGAAACGAAACGAATTTTTATTTATACAGGGTAATGAGATAAGCATTGCTTTTTTACACTCAGCCCTGAGAGAGAGAGAGAGAGAGAGAGAGAGAGAGAGAGAGAGAGAGAGAGAGAGAGAGAGAGAGAGAGAGAGAGAGGAGGGAGAGAGAGAGAGAGAGAGAGAGAGGGGGGGCAGACAGACAGACAGAGACAAAAGACGAATCATGTTTAATTGCGTACCCTTCGAGCCCCATAGTGCAACCAGCGAGCCAGTTCACCGAAAGCAGTGGTGTCCGTCACAACGTCTTGAGGATAAAACTGCTGAGTCAGCACCAGACAAGGGGGGCTACTCACAGGCCCCAGCCTATTGTAAGTATCCACCACAGTGCACTCCCTTCCACTGGCCTGTTCCATACGTTTCGTGTATTCCTGCTTCTTTTTACCGTCGAATCCGCGAAGACTGAACATAACTGAAGGAACTTTTTTCACTGTGCTAAACCAGAAATCCTGCTGCGTGATGTCTTTGGGAAATCTCGTCAGAATCACGTTGGGCGCGATGTAGAAGCCGCTATCTTGGGCGAGCAGGTCCAGGGCCATGGCGGAGAGTTGTTTGGCGTTGCAGTTTTTGTGGTCACCTGATAGTCTCCTCAGTTCCAAACTGGCTAAGGATTGTTTGAGTTCCTGCAAAAATAGCAATGGATCACATTTTGTGTGTGTGGGTAGGCATACATTTTAGGCTGGCGAACTCTTTTTTTCAAGCCTATTAATTTTCAGAGGAACCGAATGTTGCTGAAAATCAAGGGGTTGTGTGGTAAAAACAGAATATTCAGCAATCTTCTGCTTTTCATGGACTGCTCTTTTACAAATGTTACAATGGCATGGTCATGTGTAATAGGGGAGCACAGGGTAAACGGCCTGCACTGGGTTAATAAGACACCAGCAGATCAGAGAGGCGACACACACACACACACACACACACACACACACACACACACACACACACACACACACACACACACACACACACACACACACAACAACAACAACAACAACAACAACATACAGTATTTATACGGCGCTGAATCTTGATATAAATCAAATCAAAGCGCACACACACGTTAGCATTCATAGCGCATTCAAACAAAAACGCAATACAAAGCGAACACACACGGATGACATAAATGGAATATAGCAGAAACAGACCTAATGGCAAGAGAGAGAAGAGAAAGAGAGCGGAGCTTTAATGACGGGGGAACAGGTGGGTTTTGAGGTTAGCTTTGAAAGCAGAGAGGGTCGGTCGCTGACGGAGGGAGAGAGGAAGTTTGTTCCAGGAGGTCGGTCCTGAGACAGCAAAAGAGCGCCGACCAACAGTTGAAAGCTTATACCTAGGGATCTGGAGAGAAAGAGGGTCAGAAACTGAACGTAAAGTGCGAGCTGGCGTGTAGATGGAAATATTGTCGCAGAGGTAAGATGGAGCAGCTTTATGGATAGATTTATAGCAGAGTGTGTTTAATTTATACTCCATTCTGTCTGCGACAGGAAACCAGTGCAAAGAACGCAGAAGAGGGCTAACATGATCGAACTTTTTCTTCCTAAGGACAAGACGAGCAGCTGTGTTTTGAATACGCTGGAGACAAGATAGAGAAGAGACTGATAGGCCAGAAAGGAGAGCATTACAAACACACACACACACACACACACACACACACACACACACACACACACACACACACACACACACGCGCGCGCACACGCACACGCACGCACGCACGCACGCACACACACACACACACACACACACACACGCGCGCGATTCAAGATTGGTTTAATCTTTTAACCCCTATTGGGGCGCGGATGATATAACACACACACAAACATGATACATAATTTTGGTCACATTATCAAACAACAAAAGAAGCAAAACAAATTTTGATATTAGAAATGACATTCAGACAGACAGGCACAGAGACAGAAAGACAGACAGAGAGACAGACAGAAAGAGAGAGTACTGACCCAGAACCAGATGTGGTACCACAGTCTATCAGGCACGGGCAAGTCAGAGTAGTGGAAGACAAGGGTCAGGGGCTTCACCAGACGGATCACGCTCAGGATTCCCAGGTAATGCTCGAACCGAAACTCCCTGTTCTTCCCGCACCAGATGTAGTGGGCTGTGTACGATAGCTGCGAGGAAGAAAATAATAATAATACGTAACAACAAACAAACAGACAAACAAAAATCATCAATTATCATGGTTGTCCCTCGACCGGTGTGGCGATCTCAAAATTGATTTGTTCTCAACATGTCTGCGCATGTACGAAATTATTTTGTGTGTATTTGAGTTTCAGGTTAGGGTTAGGGATAGGGTTAGGAATAGGGTTAGGAATAGGGTTAGGGATAGGTTTAGGGTCAATTTAGTGTCGAATACACAAAAGATAGAATTTGATGGTACGTCATGATCGATTTCGCACATGCGCAGACATGTTGAGAACAAATCCGTTTTGAGAGCGCCACACCGGGTCTCGAGGATGACATTCTCGCTGTGCCTTCATATGTGGATGTGCGCATGTGGCTACGCATGAAATACAAGATAGCAAAAACCAGTCATATAAACTACTCCAAGATTCAACGCAAAGAAAACACCCAAAGACAAATACCAAAAAACAAAAGATAAAACATTATTATAATGAATATTACAACATTTTTGAAACACACAAAGTTGGGTGCCAAGTTTATGCCAATCCAGTGAAAACACAGGGTGGTTTTAATCGATTATGAATATCTAACGAAAAGGAAGGGATACAATTATTGAAACGTGTTCATGAAAATTCCCATATTGTAATGACACTAGTTTACATTCATTGTGTAAAAGAAAAGTGTTTAGATTACAAAACAAAATATTCCCTTTACTTAAATGGTTTTTATCACTGGCTGACATTAGCCTGTAGAAAGGGCCAACAGTAAATGAGAGCTGTACTATACATGATTTTATACAGTATTGGAATATCATCGTACAGCCTACCTGAACTCAACTCAACCCACCACAACCCAACTCAATCTACCCAACTGAACTCAATATACACAACCCAACTCAGCCTTCCCCAATCCAAGTCAACCTGCCCCAAATGAACTCAACCTACCCTAACTCAACTTAACTCAACCTATCCCAACCCAACTCAACCCACTCCAACCCAACTTAATCCACCCCATCCCAAGCCAACTCAGCCTACTCTAACCACCCTACCCCAACCCAATTCATCTCATCCCAAGCCAACTCAACCTACCCCAAACCAACTCAACCCATCCAAACCCAACCCAGTCTACCCCGACCTACGTCAACCGAACCCACCTGACTTGGCATCACGTTGCCTTCTCGCGAAATCTCGGGCCAAGCGTCCTGTTGGTACAGATCTCGATACAGAATCAGCCTTTCCATCATCTGCGTGGCTTTGCTGATGTCCGCAGCGCTCCGGGGAGGTTCCGCGGGCTTGGTGTATCTGGCAGGCGTTTTCCGGACACCAGGTTCCACAGTTTTCACGATACTGACATTTGTGTAGGTACTGGCAGGGTTGGAATGAATCTGGACGTCAGTTGAGGGTTGAGATGTGTCAGCTTTTTGATGGCGAACGTTCAGAAGCTTGGTTAATCTTTGGCTGTGGATTGCGTAAGCGAGTAGGCTGCCCAGGATGAGTATGAGAGCGATGAACACGTATTTCAGTCGAGAGTGTTTGACGCAAGGGCTGCATCGACTGGCGCTGATATGTGATTGATTGGCCATGACTCGAAAGAGTTGTAGACACCCAGATCTCCGGATAACTGGAAGGGGGGAAAACATGAAATGTAAGCTTACATGCACGTGAGAGGTTTTGTTCAAGTATGATAGGCTACGTATTTTCGAAAGTGAGGTTTTCGATTGTGAAAGGAATGAAGAATCTGTGACTCTCTTTGAGATTGATTCTGCCTTTTCCCTTTGCTTACTGTCATCTACTATTTTTGTTCAAGTATGACAGGCTACGTATTTTTGAAAGTGAGGTTTTCGATTGTGAAAGGAATGAAGAATCTGTGACTCTCTTTGAGATTGATTCTGCCCTTTCCCTTTGCTTACTGTCATCTACTATGTTTCTGCCTTATCGGTCCATTCTCCTGCCTTTTTTCAAGAAACATTTACAGAAAGATTTCCTCCAGCCGAAGTCGGACTTGCTGGGCCTAACGATTTCTTAGTTAGGCGCATAACGGTAGCACGGTGCATCTGCGCTCATAATTGACCGGAAAACTGTCTGAGCGATCGAAGAAGAAGAATCAAGAAATGAACCCTAGAGTTGTGTTCTAATGTGGCATGCATTAGTAATACACACGTATGCTAATCAGTCGTTTCCGACCATGACTGCCAGATAGCTGTGGGGACAGATGCTGTTCCGGTGGGCTAGGACTGAATTTGTTTATAGTGGAGATGCCTATCCAAGGGTACATCCACATTCTCTCGGCCAAAAGGGATTTGAGAACTGCTGGCGTTTGAGGAAGGTCCCCAAAGGCCAACCCATCCCGATGTGGCTGCAGTACA
>JAGGCT020004235.1:85000-88394 GCA_017654935.2 Phymorhynchus buccinoides
AATGCCTTCTAAGTCAAGAATACGCATCCTGTATTTTGTTTCGGAATTGCTGAAAGCCATTGTACACAGAGACGAACTACGGCAGTTGACCAAGAATGGTGATGCCGAACAAGCCAGATGTAAAGGATGGAAAGATGTGTCCTCAAGATACTGAATTAGAGTGTATGAACATGTTTTCAAGAGGTTAGATTAGAATCGTAAGATAGCAAATGGGTCTAAAGTTGTTAGGTCAGAAACATCTTTGGATGGTCAGCGGCAGTGGCAACTTTGCTGATTTATAAAAGGTGGTACTATGTTTTGTTCAAGGCATGTGTATATAATGAAGGTAAGAGGTTCTACTACGTAGGAACGTGCAGTTTTAAGAGAGAGCTACTGATTTTCTGGTCCCATAAGATTTTTTATTTTTCAATTTGCGATAAGGGAGCCAACTTCGTGAACAGCAAGTGAAGGTATTTTAAAGCATGACCAGGTTTTATGGTTAATATTGCAAAAGGTGAAGAGAGGACGAAGGACAGTATTCGCTTCGGGGTGGTTGGGTCAGGTACCCCTATAGAATCTGCATGTGTATAAATTGATTATTGAAGAGTCTGGCGACCATTTGAAGCTATTAGTGATTGTGCTTGGACTTATTTGTGAATGTTGTTGTGGCTCGCCATAAAGTAGAGGTGTCACGATTTTGTTGATATCATTTTATTGAAGTGCTGTTTCTAGAGTCCGAATGAGATTCATTGACTTTATTCATAGCTTTTTATATTCTAATCTTTGTTTTCTAAGTTCAGTGGCTTGTGTGCTTTAATGCAGTGGTAGGAACAGTCTTTCTTTCTTCAGTAATATATTTATGTTAGAACGCGCCCGTTTTTGTTTCATAGTTCGGCTATTTCTGGAAGTGAGCCATACGGGAAGGTTGACCTTTTAAACTTTTTGTTCTAAGAGGCGCGTTGTTCTCCAATACTGTAAGAAAGGTTGACAAAAAACACCTCTAGTGCTTGGGATGGACATGAAAATTGAAAACATTGTTAAAAGGCGCCATGTTAAGATCTTGAAAAAAATGCGAATTATCAAAGTGTTTAAAGGATCTATAGTAATAGTGGTGGCCTTTAGTTTGAAGTTTAGTGGGTCTTATAATCCACGTGCATTTTACAAGGGACGTGGTCACTAATACTAGTCGGAGTCTAAGACCATTGACATCAGTGACTAAGGGAAAAGAGAGAGAGAGACGAGAGAGGGGGGAGAGAAACAGAGAGATAGACAGGAGAGATAGAGACAGACAGAGAGAGAGAGAGGGAGGAGAGAGAGAGAGAGAGAGGAGCGAGGAGAGAGTGAGAAGAGAGAGAGGAGAGAGAGGAGAGAGAGAGAGAGAAGATAGAAGAGAGAGAGAGAAGAGAGAGATACAAAAACAATCAAAAACATGTGTATGGGAATTTGTTACATAATGGTTCAAAAACCAACTTAAAAATTCAAATGTCAAAATAATAATTTAAGATTGTCCGAACAGTGAACAAAGTGATATCTTTTAGTTAGAGGTAAAGAGTTCAATAGGAACTCCGTAATAATGCAGGACTGGATTTGTGAATAACTCCCAGCGGGGGGTCATTTGAGAGAAAATCTTGTGACACATGTCTTTTATAGTTAACGGGAATTATTCTTAATTCTAGATGTGCCATTTTCCGTCATTATTTTGTGCAGAAGTCTTCTCTTATTCAATTTTAGCCGTATATCTAAACAGGGAAAATATTATGATTCTTAAAAATCTTCTGAGTTAAGGAACTTGATTTCAGTAGAACTAGTAAGCCGCGATTACAAGAGCGGACAAGGGTTCAAAGTCTGTTACTGGCACAGTCCCAGAGTGTCGAACGCATAAGTCAAATAGTGATTGAATGTGTGCACGAAGAAGAGGTTCTGGCTTCCTGAGTTAGAAAGTGTTTATTGTGGATAATGGAAGACTCTTTTGGCTGACCGTTTTTTGCTTAAATGAGTGATATGGTCCTGCCAGGATAATGTTATCAAATGTTTAATCCTAAACTTTGGTGAGTTTTATCTCTTCGATTTGCTTTATATGGCATATAATTTGGAGTAGGCGCAGTAGGTTTCGTTTCTGTCTGGTACGTTATCAGCATTCATGTTTTTGTTTTCCAGTATTTAGTGACATATGGTTAAAAGTGTCAGGTCGTGAGTTATCAATGTTTTCTTGTAAGTTACATGCAGGGTGATTTTAAGCTACGATCAGATGAATGGATGTGGATCATCGCAAACAGACACTAAGGGATGAAAAGTGAAAAATGGGACAAGCGTATAATATAACGAAAAAGATAGGACCAAGGATAGAACCTTGTGGAACACCAATTTTGAAAACGAAAGTCTGAAATTTATTATCAATAGAAACAAAGTGTTGAAGGGAGTAAGGAATGACGACAGGAGTGCAATGGGCATTCGGTGAAAAATTATACACGAAGTTTACGAAGAAAGTGAGCACGGTTAGATCGTGTACAAAAGCCTGGCAAAATCAACAAAAGAGGATGCGGGTATTCATCATATTAAAGTGGAAAATCCAGGTCGACCCGATTACAAGAAGCTGATGATACGAAAGATTTTCTCTAAAGCCCGATGATTTGGGTGTAGGAGGTACAAACTTTTTAAGTGTGATGAGAGTGACTGTTGATGTGCTCCTATGGTTTTGAGGAGAACAGAGGGAGAATGAGATGGTGCAGTATGTTGGAGGGTCAGTGGTTAACCTGATTATAACGAGGAATATTCCGTAGTTTGAAGTGCTCGGGGAAAGTAGTTTTTGTCCAATACAAACATTGTATATGTAGGTTAAAGATCTGGATGTAGGAGACTGAGTTATTATACATTACTTTCCATTCGTGACAAGCCTTTGATTGGACGTTTGATTTATATTAAAATGTTAAAACATTCAAATACCGCCACGGGTCAATGGTGTTAATATGTTTTTTGCAAAAAACATTAGTTCCTTAAGTCATGTGCGATTTGTCATTTCGAATACTTGTTGCTACATTGGACAAAGTGTTTGTTAAGTCACAGGGATATGCTTTTGGAAGTGGAGTCTTGAGAAACGCGTTTGTTTGTGCTTACAGTGATCGCCCCCATAAAGATTCCGAATCATTTTTAGAGCCTGTAATATTGAAAAATTATTCCTGGAGTTGCGTAACAAGGTAGAGTAAACTATTCGTAGTGCATGAAATCATCCTGATCCTAGAGTCAGGAGCAAATTACGTTTTCATTTGTTATCAATATCTTTTGATAGGGTGGCTTAAGTTTGTGCTTTAACTCGTTTAATGAATTGGTGCGTGTCTATGTTAAAATCATGAACGCGTATACCAGAAAATCCACAGACCTGATCCGGGTCAGTGTATGATAGAACATGTGTGAAAGC
>JAGGCT020004235.1:88894-98894 GCA_017654935.2 Phymorhynchus buccinoides
CAATGGCAATATCAGAAATAGTATTGATACTAGTTATAATAACATTAATGTACAAGTGGTGAAAACCACAATTATAGCAATCATTATCGTCCACATCCTCATCATCTTGATCACCATCTTGACCATCACCACCGCTACCATTATGAAGGCAACAACAATAGCATTGAAGGAGGCAGCTATTAAAAAATATAAAATCCCTAGTTATTGGATTTGTTTTTTGATTTTTTGCTTCATTTTGCAAAATTCATTTAGTATACTGTCGTTGTTCTTGTTTTTGGTCTCGTTGATGTTGCTGTGGTTGTTTTGTTGTTGTTAATATTGCTGCTGTTGCTGTTGTTATTCTTGGTCTTGTTGTTGTTGTTGTTGGTCTTGTTGGCGGTGGTCTTGTTGTTGTTGTTGTTGTTGTTGGTCTTGTTGGCGGTGGTCTTGTTGTTGCTGTTGTTGTTGTTGGTCTTGTTGGCGATGGTCTTGTTGTTGCTGTTGTTGTTGTTGGTCTTGTTGGCGGTGGTCTTGTTGTTGCTGTTGTTGTTGTTGGTCTTGCTGGCGGTGGTCTTGTTGTTGCTGTTGTTGCTGTTGGTCTTGTTGGCGATGGTCTTGTTGTTGCTGTTGTTGTTGTTGGTCTTGTTGGCGGTGGTCTTGTTGTTGCTGTTGTTGCTGTTGGTCTTGTTGGCGGTGGTCTTGTTGTTGCTGTTGTTGCTGTTGGTCTTGTTGTTGTTGCTGCTGTTGTTGTTGGTCTTGCTGTTGCTGCTGTTGTTGGTGGTCTTGTTGTTGTTGGTATTGCTGCTGCTGCTGTTGTTGTTGGTCTTGTTGTTGCTGTTGTTGTTGTTGGTCTTGTTGGCGGTGGTCTTGTCGCTCGTCTTGGTCTTGTTGTTGTTGGTCTTGTTGTTGTTGGTCTTGTTGTTGTTGGTCTTGTTGTTGGTGGTCTTGTTGTTGGTCTTGTTGTTGTTGGTCTTGTTGTTGTTGGTCTTGTTGTTGATGGCATTGCTGCTGCTGTTGTTGTTGGTCTTGTTGTTGGTCTTGTTGTTGTTGGTCTTGTTGTTGTTGGTCTTGTTGTTGATGGCATTGCTGCTGCTGTTGTTGTTGGTCTTGTTGTTGGTCTTGTTGTTGTTGGTCTTGTTGTTGTTGGTATTGCTGCTGCTGTTGTTGTTGGTCTTGTTGTTGTTGGTCTTGTTGTTGGTGGTCTTGTTGGTGGTCTTGTTGTTGGTCTTGTTGTTGTTGGTCTTGTTGTTGTTGGTCTTGTTGTTGATGGCATTGCTGCTGCTGTTGTTGTTGGTCTTGTTGTTGGTCTTCTTGTTGTTGGTCTTGTTGTTGTTGGTGTTGTTGTTGTTGATGGCATTGCTGCTGCTGTTGTTGTTGGTCTTGTTGTTGGTCTTGTTGTTGGTCTTGTTGTTGGTCTTGTTGTTGTTGGTCTTGTTGTTGTTGGTATTGCTGCTGCTGTTGTTGTTGGTCTTGTTGTTGTTGGTCTTGTTGTTGTTGGCATTGCTGCTGCTGTTGTTGTTGGTGGTCTTGTTGTTGTTGGTGTTGTTGTTGTTGTTGCATTGCTGTTGTTGTTGTTGTTGTTGGTCTTGTTGTTGGTGGTCTTGTTGTTGTTGGCATTGCTGCTGCTGTTGTTGTTGGTCTTGTTGTTGGTGGTCTTGTTGTTGTTGGTATTGCTGCTGCTGCTGTTGTTGGTGGTCTTGTTGTTGTTGGTATTGCTGCTGCTGTTGTTGTTGGTCTTGTTGTTGTTGGTATTGCTGCTGCTGCTGTTGTTCTTGGTCTTGTTGTTGTTGGTCTTGTTGCTGTTGTTGTTGTTGTTGTTGCTGTTGTTGTTGTTGTTGTTGCTGCTGTTGTTGTTGTTGTTGCTGTTGTTGTTGTTGTTGCTGCTGTTGTTGTTGTTGCTGTTGTCTTGTTGTTGTTGCTGTTGTTGTTGGTCTTGTTGTTGTTGGTATTGCTGCTGCTGTTGTTGTTGTTGTCTTGTTGTTGTTGTTGTCTTGTTGTTGTTGGTCTTGTTGTTGTTGGTCTTGTTGTTGTTGGTCTTGTTGTTGTTGGTATTGCTGCTGCTGTTGTTGTTGGTCTTGTTGTTGGTCTTGTTGTTGTTGTTGGCATTGCTGCTGCTGCTGTTGTTGGTGGTCTTGTTGTTGCTGCTGTTGTTGCTGTTCATGTTTTTCTTTCCCCTTTACAACCAATCCCTCTAGTGGTACAATATCCAATGCAGATACAATTTTCCGAGTTCTGAGGTTTTTGTTTTCTTTCTCGCACATGTCCCTCTCTCTTTATTGAAATATTACACGTTGTTTTGTTGTCACTTTTCACTTGTGTATTTTGTTTGTGTGGTACTCTATATGGTCAGTGACGTTCCAGTCTGTTTCAGTTTTTTTGATCTATGATCGGAAAACGGGTATGTTTTTGTCGCGGTTTGCTGTCCGTCACCATAGGTGAAGGACTTTGCGGTCGGCTGGTTTGTATTTTATTTGTTTTGTTTGTTTGTTTGTTTGTTTGTTGTTTGTTTTTCTGTCTGTCAAAAGGATATCTCCCGAACCGCTTGACCGAATCGCGTCACATTTTGTGTGCTGGTGTGTCACCATGAGAGGAAGGCATCCGCGCAAACCATTTTGCCGTCGTGACCTTGACCTTGGCGTACAACCTTGAAAACCGAAAATCTTTAAGGGGCCATAACTCCCACACCGTTGGTGCTAGAGTCTTCACATTTGGCATGTAGGTACTTTGGCTTATGCCCGTTCTGATGGTGGTATACCGATCAAGGTCAAGGTCACGATCCGGGAGATCGGTAGGCCTTGAAAGTGGTAGGGGTCTACAAACTGGGTTTTAAGCTTTATTTTCCACATTTGTACTTGACAGAAGCGCTTCAGATTGTGTGTGGTACTGTATTCCCTAGAGTAGAAAACATCCCAGCATAAATTATCGCCATGCTGACCTTGACCATGAAGTTTGACCTTGAAAACCGAAATTTCCTTCTTTGCGCTATATATTTCTTCTTCAAGCTGTATCTTGTGAACTAGAAGACAGAATCCCTTCCAATTTTGTGTCAGGATGTGACACTAAGAGTAGAATACAGTCGTACATAAATTATCCCTCGGAAATAGAATGTCACCGAGCGGCAGACATGTTAAATGCCACTGTCTCAGTATTAAGGGTGTGCACCCCACCAATTATGGGTGTGCATCCCGGAAAACGATTTGCACCAGTCATGGGTGTGTAGGTGCATCACCCAAAGATCACAAGGAGGACAGGGGCCGAACATGTGAAGGGGGAAGGGAGGCAAGGAGGTTCTTTGGCTTATGCCCGTTCTGATGATGGCATACCGATCAAGAGAGAGAGAGAGAGAGAGAGAGAGAGAGAGCTGGACGAGAGAGAGAGAGAGAGAGAGAGAGAGAGAGAGAGAGAGAGAGAGAGAGAGAGAGAGAGAGAGAGAGAGAGAGAGAGAGAGAGAGAGAGAGAGAGAGAGAGAGAGAGAGAGAGAACGAACGAACGAACGAAATGTTATTTATACAGGGTAATGAGATAAGTATACATACCTTTTTACACCCAGCCCTGTGGTAAACGAAAATATCGAAATAGACAAGAATTAAAAACAACAACAACATCCAATGAAAGAATATAATAAACAACAACCATGAATATCATGTAAAAAGTGAAAATGTTGAGGGAGAGAGGGAGGGAGAGAGGGGGGGAGAGAGAGAGAGAGAGAGAGAGAGAGAGAGAGAGAGAGAGAGAGAGAGAGAGAGAGAGAGAGAGAGAGAGAGAGAGAGAGAGAGAGAGATGGAGAGAGAGAGAGAGAGAGAGAGAGAGAGAAAGAGAGAGGGAGAGAGAGAGAAAGAGAGAGAGAGAGACACTGGACACTGGACACTGGAAAACTTTATTTGACAAGGATAAAGATTTTAGGCGATGCCTATTCTTACAATCTGTCCTTGGATAAAAGAAAAACAAATTTAAGAAACAAAAGACATTTGTATACTCTCTCTCTCTCTCTCTCTCTCTCTCTCGTTCTCTCTCTCTCTCTCTCTCTCTCTCTCTCTCTCTCTCTCTCTCTCTCTCTCTCTCTCTCTCTCTCTCTCTCTCTGACTCTCTCTCTCATACACATATACATTGTTTATACATACATAATTTTTTTGTTTTGTTTTGTTAAACAAACAAAAAAAACCCCAACCCACATAGTGAAACAAATAATTGATGACAAGTAGGAGGTGAAAGCAACATCAATCCAAACACATTTAACAAGCAGTTTAAAGGCAAACAAATAAACAAAGCATAAAACTGAGATGTAAACAATCAATTGACATATACCATGCATATCACATGTAGGTGTACACAAGGCAATACAGTTATACAGTGTGCGTTCAAAATGACACAGGATTTAAGCAGGGCTGTAAATTATGTTTGCCCGCACCATCTTTTTGTATCGTGAGATGGAAGGGCATAACTGAATGGCAGAGGGAAGGGAATTCCAAATTGAGGAACCTGAGAAGGCAAAACTTGATTTGTATTTGTCAATTCTAGTGTTTGGCAAAATGTAGTTGCTGGAACCATAACGATGTGATGCCGGCGTAACTAATAATTTTAGGTATTGTGGGACCAAGTCATTATGCACTTTGTACATGATGATTGCTTTGTTGTACTTTAATTGTGAATCTAACGGAAGGATGTTTAATTTTGCTTGTTTTTCTGATGTGGTGAGGTTTGCGTCAGGAAGAATAATTTTAGCTGCTCTTTTGTAGATATAATTGAGTTTTAATAGGTGACATTTGGCGGTAGAATCCCAAACTACAGATGCATAGTTGACATGAGAGAGACAGTGGGCATGAAAGAATAATTTGCGTTCCTCTGTATCTAAGAAAGGTCTAAGTTTTTTTAGTAGGAATAGGCTACGTGCAAGCTTGTGTGCTACCTTCTCAATATGGGTCTGCCACTTCAGTTCTTCATCTATGATCACACCCAGGACGCGGTGCTCTTTTACTTGGTTAATGATGTTATCCTTTAAATAAACTTTGAGATTTAGAGGTTCGTTCTGATGTTTTTGTCTTGAAGTAATTACCATGCTTTTGGTTTTTGTAGGGTGGATGACCATCAGGTTTTGGTCACACCAGGCAGAAACATCAGTTAAAGCTGTTTGTAATGAGGTTTGAATGGAGGATAAACAAGCTGCACTAGAGTGGAGGGAGGAGTTGTCAGCAAACAGATCGCATGAGACACTTTCATCTGATATTGAAAGGGGTAGGTCATTAATAAAAAACAGAACAGGAGGGGTCCTAAAACAGATCCTTGCGGCACACCAGTCTTAATTATCTTATTATATGAAACTGCACCATTACTTAGGACAAACTGTGTTCTGTTAGTAAGATAGGATGTAAAAAAAGAAACTGTATTTTCGTCTTGCAGGTATAGTGCTAGCTTTTTTTAATAATATTTTATGATTCACAAGATCAAATGCCTTCTTAAAGTCAAGAAATACAGCACCTGTCATTTTGTTTCGGTTAATTGCTGAAAGCCATGTATCACAGAGACGAACTACGGCAGTTTGACAAGAATGGTGATGCCGAAAGCCAGATTGTAAAGGATGGAAAAGATTGTTGTCCTCAAGATACTGCATTAGATGTTTATGAACATGTTTTTCAAGAGGTTTAGATAGAATTGTAAGAATAGAAATGGGTCTAAAGTTGTTTAGGTCAGAAACATCTTTGGATTTAGGCAGTGGTATAACTTTTGCTGATTTTAAACCAGGTGGTACTATGTTTTGTTCCAGGCATGTGTTATATATGAAGGTAAGAGGTTCTACTACGTAGGGAAGTGCAAGTTTTAAGAGAGAGCTACTGATTTTGTCTGGTCCCATAGATTTTTTATTTTTCAATTTTGCGATAAGGGAGCCAACTTCGTGAACAGCAAGTGAAGGTATTTTAAATGCATTACCAGGTTTTATGTTACTATTGCAAAAGGTTTGAAGAGAGGACGAAGGACAGTATTCGTTTTCGGGGTGTGTTGGGTCAGGTACCCCTATAGAATCTGCTATGTGTATAAAGTGATTATTGAATGAGTCTGGCGACCAATTGAAGCTATTTAGTGAATTGTGCTTGGACTTATTTGTGATGTTGTTGATGGCTCGCCATAAAGTAGATGTGTCACGATTTGTTGATATCATTTTATTGAAGTGCTGTTTTCTAGAGTCCCGAATGAGATCATTGACTTTATTTCTTAGCTTTTTATATTCTAATTCTTTGTTTTCAAGTTCCAGTTGCTTTTGTGCTTTAATGTCAGTTGGTAGCGAATCAGTCTTTTCTTTCTTCAGTAATATATATTCATGTTTAGAACGCGCCCGTTGTTTCATAGTTTCGGCTATTTCTGGAGTGAGCCATCCGGGAAGGGTGGAACTTTTAACTCTTTTTGTTCTAAGAGGCGCGTGTTTCTCAATTACTGCTAGAAAGGTTGCACAAAACACATCTAGTGCTTGGATGGGACATGAAAAATTGAAAACATTGTTAAAATGCGCCATGTTAAGATCTTGAAAAAATGCGAATTTATCAAAGTGTTTAAAGGATCTATAGTGAATAGTAGTGTGGCCTTTAGTTTGAAGTTTAGGGGGTCTAGTAATCCACGTGCATTTTACAGGGGAGTGGTCACTAATACATTTGGAGTCTAAGACATTGACATCAGTGACTAAGGGAGAGAGAGAGAGAGAGAGAGAGGGGGGAGATAAATAGAGAGATAGACAGAGAGATAGAGACAGACAGAGAGAGAGAGAGAGGAGAGAGAGAGAGAGAGAGAGAGAGAGAGAGAGAGAGAGAGATAGAGAGAGAGAGAGAGAGAGAGAGAGAGAGAGAGAGAGAGAGAGAGAGAGAGAGATACAAACAATCAAACATGTGTATGGGCATTTGTTACATTAATGTTCAAACATTTTAAAAATCAAATGTCAAAATATAATTCTTAAGATGTCTCGAAAAGATGAATAACGTGATATTTCTTTTAAGTTAGTAGGTAAAGAGTTCCATAAGGAACCTCCGTAATAATGCAGACTGGATTTGAATAACTCCAAGCGGGGTCTATTGAGAGAAATCTTGTGCACATGTCTTTTATCATTTAACGTGAATTTATTTCTTAATCTAGATGGTGCCATTCCGTTCATTATTTTGTGCATAAGTCTTCCTTTATTCAATTTTAGCCGATACTTAACAGGTAAAATATTATGATTCTTAAAATCTTCTGATGTTAAGGAACTTGATTTCAATAGAACTAGTTTAAAGCCGCGATTATAAGAGCGGACAAGGGGTTTCAAAGTCTTGTCACTGGCACAGTCCCAGAGTGTCGAAGCATAGTCAACTAGTGATTGAATGTGTGCACTGAAGAAGAGTTTCCTGGCTTCCTGATTTAGAAAGTGTTTTATTTTGGATAATTGGAAGACTTTTTTGGCGATGTTTTTGCTTAAATGAGTGATATGGTCCTGCCAGGATAAATTGTTATCAATGGTTAATCCTAAGACTTTGTGGGATTTTATTTCTTCGATTTCTTTATTATTGGCATATAATTTTGGAGTAGGCGCATGTAGGTTTTGACGTTTCTGTCTGGTAGTTATCAGCATATGTTTTGTTTTTCCAGTATTTAGTGACATATGGTTAAAATGTGTCCAGGTTGTGAGTTTATCAATGTTTTCTTGTAAGTTTACATACAGGGTGTTTAAGTTACGATCAGATGAATGGATTGTGGTATCATCTGCAAAAGATCACTAAGGGATGAAAGGAAAATGGGCAAATCGTATACATATAACGAAAAAAGGATAGGACCAAGGATAGAACCTTGTGGAACACCACTTTTTGAATAACGAAAGTCTGAAATTTTATTATCAATAGAAACACATTGTTGACGGGAGCTAAGGAATGATGACAGGAGTGCAATAGCATCGGTTGAAAAATTATACACTGATAGTTTACGAAGAAGTAGAGCATGGTTTATCGTGTCAAAAGCCTTGGCAAAATCAACAAAGACGGCTGCTGTGTATTCATCATTATTAATATTGGAAAGCCATTGGTCGACCAGATTTACAAGAGCTGTATGATACGAATGATTTTCTCTAAAGCCCGATTGATTTGGGTGTAGGAGGTCAAACTTTTTAATGTGTGATGAGATGTGACTGTTGATGTGCTGCTCTAGTGGTTTTGAGAGAACAGAGAGAATTGAGATGGGTCAGTAGTTGGAGGGGTCATTTGGTTCACCTGATTTATAAAGAGGAATTATTCTGCTAGTTTTGAAGTGCTCGGGGAAGTAGTTTTTGTCAATACAAATATTGTATATGTAGGTTAAAGTATCTGTGATGTATGGTGCACTGAGTTTTATTATTTTACTTTCAATTTCGTCTAAGCCTTTTGATTTGGACTGTTTGATTTTAATTAAAATGTTATAAACATCAAATACCGCCATGGGTCAATGGTGTGTTAATCTGTTTTTCTTTGCAAAAATCCTTTAGTTCCTTTAAGTCATTTTGTGTCGATTTGTCATTTAGAATAATTTTGTTTGCTACATTGACAAAGTGTTTGTTAAGTTCATCAGTGGATATGCTTTTGGAAGTGGATTGTCTCTGAGAAACGTGTTTGTTTGTGATACAGTTGATTGCCTTCCATAAAGATTCCGAATCATTTTAGAGCCTGCTAAATATTGAAAATATTTCTTCCTGGAGTTGCGTAACAAGGTAGTAACTTTATTTCGCTATGCATGAAATTCATCTTGATTTTTAGAGTCGAGGAGCAAATCTCTGTTGTTCATTTCGTTATCAATATCTTTTGTTATCCAGGGTGGTTTAAGTTTGTGCTTAACTCGTTTATATTTAATTGGTGCGTGTTTATTGTAAATATCTATGAATGTGTTATACCAGAAATCCACAGCTTGATCTGGGTCAGTGTATTGATAGACATGTGAAAGCTGGGACTGTGCCAGATCAAAGAGAAATGAATCTTCGTTGAATTTTGAAAAAACATCTGTAATGAATTGTTTTATGTCCAGCTTTAGGGATTTTTGAACCTTTCTTGTTCCAAGTTATGCAGATTGGTTTGTGATCGCTACAGCCAGACAACGGTGAGCAAAGCTCAATAATGTTTTGCTTTTCGGTTGTGTATATGTGGTCAATTAGCGTCTCAGATGTTGGTGTAATTCTAGTCGGTATATTAATGAGTTGTGTTAACTGAAAACTTTCGTATGATTGTGTCCATTGCACTTGAGGTTTCATTAAATCTATATTGAAGTCACCAAATATTATTGTTTCTTTTGATACTAGGATTACATGATCCATCATGGAGTTAAAAATGTCTTTCCAGTCAACGCGTTCTGAAGGATGTCTGTATATGAATCCTAATAATAATGGCTTAGTGTGTTTAATATAAACTTCCATCCATAAACATTCAATGCCATGTTGTTCAAACATATGCATTCGCTTTAAGGTGATATAATGGCTATAGTATACTACAAGACCCGTTTGTCTCTGTTGTGTGGGATCTAACCTAAGAATGTTGTATCCATTTACTGACACATCACTATCCGTAATATGTTCTGATAAATGAGACTCGCCAAAACAAAAAATATGAAAGGGGTTACCTATTCTCAAGCCTTCTTTCACAGGCCAAGAAGTAGTACAGCTAGGCATGATATCACAATGTTAACAAAGGCCACAATGTCAAAAACACATCAAACAAAATACAGTCAATAAAAATAGGAATATCAAACAGCTCCGATTAATTAAATGTCGTAACCGAAGTGATACAACAAATGTAAAGCAATGTCAATATCAATCTGCCAAACTCACAAAAAGGGGGGAAATAAAGAGGGGGGGGGGGGGGGGGGGGGGGGGGGGGGGGGGGGGGGGGGGGGGGGGGGGGGGGGGGGGGGGGGTAGTAATAGTCAAGCAGTGACTGAAAGAGGAAAAGAAAAAGAAGAAGAAAAAAAGGTAATTCGTTGTCACTTGATAGGAAAAAACCACTGTATAATACAACATGAACAAATAATCAAATGCTGACCTGAATCTGAA
>JAGGCT020004235.1:101394-106394 GCA_017654935.2 Phymorhynchus buccinoides
CTCTCTCTCTCTCTCTCTCTCTCTCTCTCTCTCTCTCTCTCTCTCTCTCTCTCTCTCTCTCTCTCTCAGCATGTTATTGCTTATTCTATTACCCTCTATAAATGAAATTCAAATCAATTCAATTCAATTCAATTCTCTCTTTCACACACACATACACAAACACACAAACACCCACACACATACACTCACACACACACATACACACAAACACACATGCGCACGCGCACATGCACACACTCACAGAGAGAGAGAGAGAGAGAGAGAGAGAGAGAGAGAGAGAGAGAGAGAGAGAGAGAGAGAGAGAGAGAGAGAGAGAGAGAGAGAGAGAGAGAGAGAGAGAGAGAGACAGAGACAGAGAGAGACAGAGAGAGAGAACAGCATGTCAACGGTCAGGCTTCAGTAGTTCAACCTGTTCGGACCAAATTTAATGTTGACCGTTAGTAAAGCTTACTATGGTGCATCTTTCTTGTCAAAAATACATTTCCGAAATTTCAGGAAACACCCCCCCCCCAACAACAAAGCTTATGGAGGAACCCAATCAAGCTTTCGAGGAATTAAGCCCAAGGTCTTTGCTTAACCTTCGTCAAGAATTCTTTGTTTCTGTCCTTGTTGGTACGCCATTTCTATACAATATATTTAAATGTTTTTTTGTTTATTATTTGTGACAATGCATGGGAAAACCAGACATAATGGAATGTTGGCATAAATTGAGATTTTAATTTTTGATGGTGGAGCAAAGATTCCTTGTTAAAACACAGAACAAGGAATTGAGTTATTTTGTTTAGTTTTTATTTTATAGGTATTTGAAGTTTGGCATTCGAAATAGATCATTTGCAGAAATTGGGCATAGAAGATACAACTTTGCCTCTCTGTTTTTATTGATTTGATTTAGAAAACAATCAATGAAAGAAAGAAACCATTCAAAATTGTCTTTTATGTTGTGTATACCGGTAGAATACATAAAAATAAACAATGCCCTAAATAGAAAATTGATATTTTGGAGGTTGTTGACTATTTTTGGCTTTTGCTAAAAACATTCTGAGCGACTTATGTAGGTTTTTTTCATGCAACATCACATTTTTTTATTCATTAATATAATGATCTGATGATCAAGGAATGGTGCTGTCTTTTTGTCATGGAAGAGCATTGCTGAAAATGTTATGCACGGGCATGATATTTGTGAAATTTGTGTGGGCCTATTGAGTAAAATGTTAATGCATGTTGCATTTCATTGCTTTATTTCAGACAGGCTAAGGATGTGCGCGTATAACTATGTGATAGTGATAGTGACACCCCTGCTGAGACAGCTGCACTGGCTCCCTGTTGACGCTAGAGTAGAGTACAAAGTGGCCACTCTTGCCTATCGCTACTTCGAAGGCTCTCTTCCAGACTACCTTTCCTCTCTTCTCTCTGCCTACACACCAGAACGCAACCTCAGATCAAGTAGCCTCAAACTTCTTTGTACACCTGTCACCAAATACAAAACAGTTGGAAACAGAGCTTTCCGTTTCCAAGCACCACACATCTGGAACAACCTCCCTTCCTCTCTCCGCAGCTCTCCATCTTTGTCTTCTTTCAAAACTGGCCTGAAAACTGTTCTCTTCAAAAAATACCTCTGTTGATCTCCTGTGTCTTCTCCCCTTCAGTTCACCCTCTGTGAGTTTTTGCTGAGTTGGACTATGTGTGAGTGCAGTGCGATAATGGGCTAATTGGTTTTTTCATGGATTTTTGTATGGTTGTGTTTCCACTTTTGTATAATTATGTTGTTTTTCTTCATGATTATTGTATGTATGTTTTTTGTAAAGCGCTGTGAGTCCTGCTGCGCCAGGAGAACGGCGCTATATAAGAGTTATTATTATTATAGTGCACGGGAAAACATACTTAATGGTAATTTGACATACATTCATTTTTTTTTTTTTTTTTTACAAGATGGAGCTAAAGATTCCTAAACAATACACAGAAACAGATGTGAGTTAATTTGTCTTGTTAGGATTTTATAGCCATTTGAAAATTGATATTTGAGATTAATCATTGGGAGAAATCGGACATAGAAGATATAATTTTGCCTCTTTCTTTCTGTTGATTTGAATTTTTTTAAACAATCTAATAAACAAAGAAATCATTCAAAATTGTTTTTTATGTTGTGGATACTGGTAGAATACATAATAGACATAACTATGCACTAAATTGAAAAATGGTAGTTTTGGGGGGAGTTGTTAAATAGTTTTTGGCTTTTGCTCAAAAACATTCTGAGCGACTTATGTCTGGGGGGTTTTCCCACGCACCATCACACACCACACATCACATCACATAAGGCTATAGGCTATAAGCCTTTCCCCCTCATTAGTGGTGATTTTTGCATCATATATTTATAAAAAACCCGTTTATTTGCCCGTGGAGTTATTTTGGCATGAGTGTATACTAGCACTTAGCTTTGTTTTTCATATACATCCAAATTGGTAGAAAAAGTAATGTTTTGATAATTCTTTGTTAATACGATTTTAAATGCATTTACTGAAGGTGCAATGACGGTATCAAATAATAAATTGTTCCATAAATTTGTTATTCTATTAGTAAAGAATGAATGGAACTGTCTAGTGTTGGTTAGTGTTTTGGTTAGTTTAAAATTGTGACCCCGAGGAGTATTATGACTGGATAAGTGGAAAAGAGGTGTAGTAGTTGAGGAATCATACAAACCATGCAAAATTTTATAAACCTCTATCTTGTCTCCTCGCACCCTTCTATATTCCAAGCTTGGTAGATCACATTTACGTACAACTTCCGTACGGAAACCCACCCGCAATCCACGAATAATTAAAGTAAAAGAAAGCAGGACATAAGCGGATGAGTTTTTGCATGTACGTGCACATTCCTTGAAAGATATAATCGGTAAAAATGTAATCCAAAAAAAATATATAGAAAGGAATACTGAAAGGAGAATTTCTGGTGGATGCATTCAAAAACAGAAGCCCCCCGTGGGGATACCGGGGGTATTTTGCATAAATAGTCCTCCCACCTTCTGTGCTTGTAACTTCCTTTAATCTGTCACTCTCTTTGACTCTGCCTTTTCCCTTTACTGACTGTCATCTACTATCTTTCTGCCTTACCGGTCCATTCTCCTGCCTTTTTTCACGAAACGCTTTCAAACAGATTTCCTCCTCCAGCCGATGTCGGACTTGCTGGGCCTAACTATTTGTTAGTTTGGCGCATAACGGCAGCATGATGCATCTGCGCTCATAATTGACAGGAAACTGTCTGAGCGATCAAAGAAGAAGAAGAAGAAGAACAGAAGGCCTAGACAGAGGCAAAGGAGAGAGAGAAAGAAAAGGGGGGAAATAAGGGAGTAAAGATGTGAATGAACACGGCTTCTCATGTGTTATTTTTGCACTTTTGTCTACGCACCATTTGTGCTACAGAAAACCACCACGAAGGTGCCAGTAATAGCCTAAAACACGAAACAAAAATAAACAAAACGAAAACCAAAATAAACGAAACGAAAAACAAAATAAACGAGACGAACATTCAAGCTTGCTGCATTTCGTAATCGGCTAGGTTTCTTTTTTTTTTTCCCAATTAATTATATAACTAACTAACTAAGATTTAAATTTTGGTTGTAATGACATCAGTATGCTCAGCTACAAAAACCCCCACTTATAAATACTAACAAATGAATTAAAACTCAAATGAAACGAAAAACAAAATAAACGAGACGAAAATTCAAACTTGCTGCATTTCGTAATCGGCTAGGTTTTATTTTAATCAATTATATAAATAAATAACTAAGATTACATTTTGGTTGTACTGACATCATTATGCTCAGCTACAAAAAAACATCCAATTATAAGCAGTAACGAATGAATTATTTCATCGCCAATGTCGCATTTATGCACCACAATGATTCAACACCCATGTTACTAAAAGGCATCAAATCAGGGCCTGTTATCCGAAGACCCTATTTTCTTAATTTTGGTAGGTAAGGATAGGCCTAATGTTATACATGTCAGACGAATTCCCAATATTGCAGATAATTTTTCTTCTCTACCCAGTTAAGTTTAATGGCATTTTTGGGTTGAAAAATGGCTGGCGGCGAAAGGGTTGAAACTCAGACATTAACCCTTTTACCACCAGCCATATCTGAGCCAAAGATGTCCATTAAGCTTACTTGGTTACTGAAAAGATTTCGTCTGCAATATTGTGGGATTTCTCTGTGACACATTTAGAATAGGGTCAAGCCTTACTACCCGAATTTAGGAACACAATATCATTGAATAACAGACCCTGATTTCAAGAGTTTAAATGACATGGGTGCTAAATCATTGTGGTGCAAAAATGCGACATTGGCGGTGAAAGGGTTAAATTCAGACATTCCGAAAACTTATTCAGCTCCTGCTAATCTCGCTCGCCCAAATAAAAAAAACAACCAAACAAACAACAAAAGTATATTTTTTGATGCGAGTGAAGTACCATAACTGGCCCTTCGATCGCAGAACACACACTACTGGAATGACCACAGGCATTATTACACGGGTGTGGTCACTCTCTAAAACCCAAAGCCCGTGTGACCCAAGCCGACAAGCTTTTGTCCAGCGGGGCATAGCGTAGTAGTAAGTAACCTCCCGTGTGTTTTGTGTACTGTAGGTCTGGACTGTGCTGACAGGGTAGGCTACACATCATGATTACGAGGTATGTGCTTTTGAGGATATATCTTTTTTCTATAATAATATAGCACCTAATTAACTGAAATCGATGTTATCTTTGGTTGAAATTAGCCTATATATATGGCTTGGAGTCAAAACGGACTATCTTTAGATAGCCCATTAACATATTATTGAAATTAATGCGATAGCTAATAACTTGTATAAAAAAAAGACTGCAGAAATATATAGAGTGAAAATCCTCCGGTCTGAAACAGACACATATGGGACATTAGTAGATATAAAGATGGTGGGAACGATCCTGGAGGAATGCCCGGAGGCAGTGCAACTCCAGGAAAGTCCCGA
>JAGGCT020004235.1:111394-118894 GCA_017654935.2 Phymorhynchus buccinoides
TAACCCTCTTCCTTCTGTTTAAGGTTCTGGTGGGTTCCCTGGTCTTCCTGACCCTCTTCCTCCTGTACCGGGTGCTGAGCCACGCTGTCAAGGGCTTCTCTCAGGTGCACAGCCTGGCAGACCTCCTCAGGGCGCCCTCGGAGCGGCTGGAAGGGGCGGCACTGGCCGAACACTTCCCTCTCTTCAGGGACCTCTACTGGCAGGAAGCCTGGCCCGAGATCTCGCGAGAAAATCACGTGACGCCTGATCAGGTGATTTTGTTGTTGTTGTTGTTGTTGACAAAAACAGTGTATTTGTATTCTTAAACATGGAAACTAATCGTACATGTCGGAGGGTTCTGTAGTGGTGCTACCAGTGGTTGGAAGCTTGGCCCGACATCTTGAGTGAAGAGCACGCAGCGCCCGACCAAGTGAGATTTAAAAAAAAAGATTCCAAACACAATGTTTTGATTATTCATAATGCAAAATACATCTAGTCTACTGAAAGTTTTGGTACGATTTAAAAAATTAAAAAAAGCGACAGGAGAATATGCTTCGAAATCCTTAAGGGTATTTGACACCAAAGTAGATGAGTTTAAAAATGAATAAATATCCTAAACAGTGTTTTAAACATACAGAGTATACACTATTGAGATTTTAGTTCAAGGTTCTTGTAGCGGCAGCAAAGTATGGCCGAAGACTTCGCGCAAAGACTACGTGAAACCCAGTCAGATGAGATTATTTGTGTGTGTACGTGTGTTAGGTTCTCTAATGGGATGAAAGCATGCTCTAGAATCTTGGGCGAGACAATCACATGACAGCCAACCAAGAAAAGTTTTTAAAACTGGGGGGTTATTTGACCAATAACTGATTTGTTTTCCTTTTCAGATGAATTCATATTTTTAAAGTGAGATTTTTTAAAAGACTTTTGTTGTATTTTGCTTTGCAACCATGCGAAACATTGTCCCATATATACCTCATCGCAATAGCTATTCAACACCTGCATAGACCTTCCAATCAACTCCTCTACAGTAAAGGAAATTATGAAAATTAACACACTGCAGTAACAGATCTGTCATTTGCAGCCTACCCTCTTCTTCTTCGATCGCTCAGACAGTTTCCTGTCCGTTATGAGCGCAGATGCGTCATGCTGCCGTTATGCGCCGGAGTAAGAAATAATTAGGCCCAGTATGTCCGACTTCGGCTGGAGGAAATCTTTTTGAAAGTGTTTCTTGAAAAAGAGGCAGGAGAATGGACCAGTAAGGCAGAAAGATAGTAGACCTAGATGACAGCAAGCAAAGGGAAAAGGCAGAGTCAAAGAGAGCGACAGATTAGAGGACGTTACCCCCCGTGGGGATACCGGGGAGTGTCTTTCGTACAAATAGTTCCCCACCTTCTGGAAGTTCTGTGCTTGTAACTTCCTCTAATCTGTCTCTTTGACTCTGCCTTTTCCGTTTGCTTACTGTCACCTGCTATATTTCTGTTTTACTTGTCCATTCTCCTGCCTTTTTTCTATAAATTCTTACAAAGATTTCTTCAGCCGAAGTCGGACATGCTGGGCCTAACTATTTCTTAGTTAGGCGAATAACGACAGCATGACGCATCTACGCTCATGTGACAGGAAACTGTCTGAGCGAACGAAGAAGAAGAAGAAGAAGAAGAAGAAGAAGAAGAAGAAGAAGAAGAAGAAGAAGAAGAAGAAGAAGAGGACGTTACAAGCACAGAACTTCCAGAAGGTGGGGTAACTATTTATACAAAAGACACCCCCCGGTATCCCCATGGGGGTGTAACCTACCAAAGGCAGCAACAAGCGGTTCGGGAGATATCCTTGGGACAGACAGGGAAAAAACCAAACAAAACAAAGAAAGAAAGAAACATACACGAACGAATTCATACTCCTTTGCGACCGTAGATCGGCAAAGGACAATAAACATATGGAGAGACATAGCCTGGACAACATCAGTGGTGCCTCAACATTTACTACCATACCCCAGATCGTAATAATATTTGATGAGTAGAATCTTGACAGAACTTGCTCCCTTGCAGGCACCATCCACAGTTCACTACATCTGGTGCGCTCAGGGCAAGGAGTTTCGGTTCGAGCATTACCTGGGAATCCTCAGCGCCATTCGTCTGCTGAAACCGCTGAATGTGGTGTTCCACTACTCTGACCTGCCAGTGATAGACAGACTCTGGTACCACGTCTGGTTCTGGGTTAGTAGTCTGCAGAATCTCTGGAAACGTTCAGTAGTGCAGTGTTTTTTTGTTTTTAAAAATTACGTTTGTAATGGTGGTTTGGGGTATGATTTTTAATTCTCTTCTCTCTCTCTCTCTCTCTCTCTCTCTCTCTCTCTCTCTCTCTCTCTCTCTCTCTCTCTCTCTCTCTCTCTCTCTCTCTGTGTTTTGTATTTCTTAGTCCTTTGCCAGTTCTCTGATTGACAATGGAGTATACATTTGTTGCGTTTTTTAGTTTGTGTGTGTGTGTGTGTTGCTTTGGTTCGTCTTTCTTTCTTTCTTTCTTTCTTTCTCTAGATCTATTCATTTATAGCTTCCACTAAATGTTACATGCTTTCCCATGATTACTAAGATGTCAGTATGATTTGCTGGTCAGATGGTTTCGTGTAAAATTGTTTTAAACCATGTTTGTATGTTTCTTATATTTATTTGGAACCTTCGCGTTAGTAGAAATATGGAGAGAGAGAGAGAGAGGAGAGAGAGAGAGAGAGAGAGAGAGAGAGAGAGAGAGAGAGAGAGAGAGAGAGAGAGAGAGAGAGAGAGAGAGAGAGAGAGAGAGAGAGAGAGAGAGAGAGAGAGCAAAGGTTGACAAAAAAAGATATATATACAAAAAACCTAATAAATAATAATAATACAAAGCATTCAAGAAAAGTAAATATCCAGAAATAACAAAACACAGCACTATATACATCATCAATGTACAAGACTAATACAGAGAGAGAGAGAGAGAGAGAGAGAGAGAGAGAGAGAGAGAGAGAGAGAGAGAGAGAGAGAGAGAGAGAGAGAGAGAGAGCAAAGGTTAACAAAAAAGATATATATATACAAAAAAACTAATAAATAATAATAATACAAAGTATTCAAGAAAAGTAAATATCCAGAAATAACAAAACACAGCACTATATACATCATCAATGTACAAGACTAATACACAGAGAGAGAGAGAGAGAGAGAGAGAGAGAGAGAGAGAGAGAGAGAGAGAGAGAGAGAGAGAGAGAGAGAGAGAGAGAGAGAGAGAGAGAGAGAGAGAGAGAGAGAGCGAGCAAAGGTTAACAAAAAAAGATATATCTACAAAAAACCTAACAAATAATAATAATAATACAAAGCATTCAAGAAAAGTAAATATCCAGAAATAACATAACACAGCACTATATACATCATCAATGTACAAGACTAATACAGAGAGAGAGAGAGAGAGAGAGAGAGAGAGAGAGAGAGAGAGAGAGAGAGAGAGAGAGAGAGAGAGAGAGAGAGAGAGAGAGAGAGAGAGCAAAGGTTAACAAAAAAGATATATATATACAAAAAAAAACTAATAAATAATAATAATACAAAGTATTCAAGAAAAGTAAATATCCAGAAATAACAAAACACAGCACTATATACATCATCAATGTACAAGACTAAGAGAGAGAGAGAGAGAGAGAGAGAGAGAGAGAGAGAGAGAGAGAGAGAGAGAGAGAGAGAGAGAGAGAGAGAGAGAGAGAGAGAGAGAGAGAGAGTAGTAGAAGACAATGAAATAAGGAATAATTATACATTGAATTAAACAAATCAGTAGAATGAAAGAACAAACGAGACAAGTTCACAAAAAGAAATACAAGGTACACAAATAACAGTCATAATCTTAACCGTTGCAGGAACTGAAACAATCCTTCGCCAGCCTAGAACTCAGGCCGCTGGAATCGGACCACAAAAACTGCAACGCCAAGCAACTCTCCGACATAGCTCTGGACCTGCTCGCCCAACATGGCGGCTTCTACATCGCGCCCAACGTGATTCTGACGAGATTTCCCAAAGACGTCACGCAGCAGGATTTCTGGTTCAACATGGTGGAAGCGTGGCCCGGGATTCTGTTCAGTCTTCGGGGTTTTAAAGGCGACAGGCTGCGGCAATACAAAGAGAGAATGCGATCCGAGGACAGAAACTGCGGTTCCGTGGACACGTTCGACCAGTTAGGAGTTTTCAGTGGTCCGCCTTGCATTTTGCTCAGTGGTCAAATCCGTCCCAAGGACATCATGACCCTCAGCTCGCCATTCGGGGAACTTTCCCGGTGGTTGTATTACGGGAAAAGACAGGTAAGATGCACGAGAGAGAGAGAGAGAGAGAGAGAGAGAGAGAGAGAGAGAGAGAGAGAGAGAGAGAGAGAGAGAGAGAGAGAGAGAGAGAGAGAGAGAGAGAGAGAGAGAGAGAGAGAGAGAGAGAGAGTGCGTGTGTGTGTGTGTGTGTGTGTGTGTGTGTGTGTGTGTGTGTGTGTGTGTGTGTGTGTGTGTGTGTGTGTGTGTGTGTGTGTGTGTGTTTCATTTAACGTATATCCACTACACGTGGTTGGACACACGCGTGCGTGTGTGATATAGTTTTCCTCCTGTGCATTCTGTCATACCTTAGCTGAATTCGTTCAAAGGATATCAAGCAAAGCTGCTAAACTATCAAAACATTTGGTTAAAATGCATAATGAGCTCTTGAAGATAATAATAATAATAAAATATCTGGTGAGTAAGGGTTGCCACATATATTTCAGTCAAACCAATGGGGGCACACACAAAAACGCACACTATCCAAAGGCGCACGGCAAAATGCGCACAATTTTACCGTCCAAAGGCGCACACTTCAACCGTTCAAAACTTGATTTCATTCTGCTGAGCATTTGCATAATTGCAATTCTGCGTACCCAGGTATTCCTTGTTTTTCAGATAGGTTAGGGATAGTTAGGGATATGTTTAGGGATAGGGTTAGGGTTAGGGTTAAGAATAGGGTTAGGGATAGGGTTAGGGTTAGGAATAGGGTTAGGGATAGGCTTAGTCTTAGTGCACCCGTCTCAAAAACAACTGTGCACTTTCGGATTGTAAATATCGTGCGCTTTTCTACCATAAATATGTGCGCCTTTTGACGGCTGTGCGCGTTTGGGAAAAAGCAATATTGTGCGCTTTTGGAATGTTGCCAAACCAATAGGGGTGTGCATGATTCCCCAAATACTCATCACGATAGACCAACTTTAAATGGTGTGCAATGCAATGATTTGTACTATACCCACTCCACTTCCTTCCAAAATACAAAAGTGCTTGAGTTCGATTTTGTTTGAGTTTTTTTTTGTTTTTTTGGGGGGGGGGGCACAATTTATAGATATTGGAAGCCAAGCAGTCCCTCGCCTCCTCCATCCCCCGCATTGCCCACATCACGTGGCTGGCCCCCTCCCTCACCCACACCCACAGCAAGCGCCAGTTCCAGTTCTTCCACTTCCTCAGCGTGCTGAGCGCGCTGCACGTGGCCGGGTTACGTCACGTCTACGTGCACGGTGACGTCAGACCGGAGGGAGAGTGGTGGGAGAGGCTGAAGGGGGAGAACGTGACCTTCGTACCTATCGAGGAGATCGGTGAGGTGTTCCAGCAAGAAGCTACGGAGGCGGCACACCGCAGTGATATCATAAGGTATGACTAGGCGTTCAAGAATGCACACAATCATCTCCAAATATGGAACACTTAAAATTTTTTTGTTTAGTAAACATTTTGTTTGTGTGTGTGTGTGTGTGTGTGTGTGTGTGTGTGTGTGTGTGTGTGTGTGTGTGTGTGTGTGTGTGTGTGTGTGTTTGACGGTTTAAGGTTTGTGTTAGGGTTAGGGATAGGGTTTGTGTCAGTTTAATTTCAGATTGAAAGGTTAAAAGATACCTCCATTCTAAACTTTCGCTGAAAACCGACATTGTCGCGTGAATTACATCTTTTTTCTATATTTGGAGATGTGCAGTCTTGAAGGTCTTGTCCCTCTGTGTGTGTGCATAATTGATAACCTGTCGTTTTTGACTACGAGGTCCAGAATTTTCTTCTTCGGCTTGAAAGTTGCGTTTGACTTCTGCTCGGCTTCCAAGAGCACATGTGAGACGAATCATCAACCAACCACCAGTGACCACAACCACCATTCAGTACTCTCTCTCTCTCTCTCTCTCTCTCTCTCTCTCTCTCTCTCTCTCTCTCTCTCTCTCTCTCTCTCTCTCTCTCTCTCTCTCTCTCTCTCTCAGCTTACCCATTCATCCTCATTTTGAGTTTCTCTCTTTCTCCCCCTTTCTCTCTCTCTCTCTCTCTCTCTCTCTCTCTCTCTCGCCTATGTGTGTGTGCGTGTGTGCGTGTGCGTGTGTGAAACACATTTTTTGGGGCTCGCTTTTAACTTTTTATGTTTTTGTAAAGCGCATTGAGCTTTAAGGCTATGGGCTGTATAAGGTGTTTTTTTTAATAAATAAATAAATAAGTAGTAGTAGTAGTAGTAGTAGTAGTAGTAGTGGTAGTGGTAGTAGTAGTAGTAGTAGTGGATGAAGAAAATTGTGGTGGAAGTAATTTTTGTTTTGTTTTTCTCTTTTTTTCATTAATTTGATGTCTTTGTTTGGTCGGTTGGTTTCTGTTTTGCTTGTCCTTATTACTGATGGTGATGTTCTGCGTACCATGTCATTGTTAATGTTATATTATTGTGGCACTGTATTAGTAGTAGTGGTAGTGGTAGCGGTAGTAGTAGTGATGGTGGTGATGGAGGTAGTAGTAGTAGTAGTAGTAGTAGTAGTAGTAGTAGTGGTGTGGAGGCGATGGTGGTAGTAATAGTAGTAGGAGTAATAATGGTAGTAGGAGAAGTAATTTGTAGTGATAGAGGTGTTTTTCATTTACTTATTTGCTTGTTTGTTTATTTGGTTGGTTATTTTTCAGTTTTGTTTTGTTTTTATTGCTGATGTTGATGCTCTGCCTACCGTGTCGTTGCTATATTACTGTCAGTTGTTGTTTCTGTTGGCGATGTTCCTATATCTCAATGTTCATTTATAGTAGTAGTTATGTATTGCATGCTTAGAACCAAGGACAGAATGGAAGAATAGGCCCAGCCTAAATTCTTATCCTTGTAAAATAAAGTATCTGAGTCTGAGTCTGAGTCTGAGTCTCTCTCTCTCTCTCTCTCTCTCTCTCTCAGCTTACCCATTCATCCTCATTTTGAATTTCTCTCTTTCTCCCCCCCCTCCTCTCTCTCTCTCTCTCTCTCTCTCTCTCTCTCTCTCTCTCTCTCTCTCTCTCTCTCTAAGCTTACCCATTCATCCTCATTTTGAGTTTCTCTCTTTCTCCCCCACCCTCTCTCTCTCTCCCCCTCCCCCCTCTCTCTCTCTCCCTCTTTTCTCAGTCTATGCCACCCGTACCCCCACCTGTCCTCTAGCACATACACATCCTCACCCCACCCCCTTCTACTCTCAACCAACATTGCATAGCGAAAACGAAACTGTCACCAACACACTTTTCTTTTGCGCTTACGAAGCTTTAGCCAATCTTCATCT
>JAGGCT020004235.1:121394-131394 GCA_017654935.2 Phymorhynchus buccinoides
AGAGAGAGAGAGAGAGAGAGAGAGAGAGAGAGAGAGAGAGAGAGAGAGACCCATCAACGTAAGTGACCATAATCCTTCATATTATTTGCTGTTCTCTCTGCGGCAGGTCATTTGTTACCATGGCAACTGCCACCCCACGTGGCATGACGATTACAGCCGGGACCTTCACGACCCTCGACCCCCACGTGACTTCGATTGGCGGGAACCTCGAGCGTACCATTTCACTAGTCCAAAACCGCCCAAATCGCTTTCCTCCCCGGCCGAAATCCGCAAGAGAATTGACATTTTTGCTGAAATAGGTTACCTGATTTTGACAAAGTCTGGCCGAGGATTCATGGTAGACGATCCATAAATGAAGTTAATTTGGAGAGATGAGAGAGAGAGAGAGAGAGAGAGAGAGAGAGAGAGAGAGAGAGAGAGAGAGAGAGAGAGAGAGAGAGAGAGAGAGAGAGAGAGAGAGAGAGAGAGAGAGAGAGGCTTAATTATGAAAGCAAAAGAAATAGTAAAATTTCATCACATCAGAAACTTAGGAATGATGTGTTTGTGTGTGTGTGTGTGTGTGTGTGTGTGTGTGTGTGTGTGTGTGTGTGTGTGTGTGTGTGTGTGTGTGTGTGTGTGTGTGTGTGTGTGTGTGTGTGTGTGTGTGTGTGTGTGTGTGTGTGTGTGTGTGTGTGTGTGCATGTGTGTGCATTTGTGTGTTTCTGTGCGTGTGTTTTATGTGCTTATGTGCCTGCGTGTGAGCATGCGTGTGCATGCATAATGTTTACAAACATAGGCCTACAGTATATTTGAGGGTTACCTTCGTGAGGCTGGGGAGTGCATCTGTGACTTGACCTTTTTGCGTCATGCAAATATGTGAACTTTTACAAGAATGCATTGACTATGTGTTGCCATGAGCACATCATTGATTGTGTTTGATAAATGACTCAATATGTTTGTATGGGTGTTATTATTTTCAGTATTTTATGAAGTAATTTACATTTTGTTATTTCAATAACATATTCTTGAGAAAAACAACAACAAAATAAAACATCATCATTGTGTGTGTGTGTGTGTGTGTGTGTGTGTGTGTGTGTGTGTGTGTGTGTGTGTGTGTGTGTGTTTGTGTGTGTGTGTGTGTGTGTGTGTGTGTGTGTGTGTGTGTGTGTGTGTGTGTGTGTGTGTGTGTGTGTGTGTGTGTGTGTGTGTGTGTGTGTGTGTGTGTGTGTGTGTGTGTGTGTGTGTGTGTGTGTGTGTGTGTGTGTTTGTGTCTAGTATCCTTTGTAGACACTCGTTTTACGTATTAGCGTAAAAGCTTTTGTTTTATCTATTGTGTATATTATCAGATGAAACTCTGCGCGCATGTGCGTGTGTGTATGTGTCATTTTCACTTAAGACTCTCTCTCTCTCTCTCCGCTCTCTCTCTCTCTCTCTCTCTCTCTCTCTCTCTCTCTCTCTCTCTCTCTCTCTCTCTGTCTCTCTCTCTCCGCTCTCTCTCTCTCTCTCTCTCTTATGCCGTGACGGGGGCGGGGAGGGAGTGGGGGGTGCTGCGGGTTGTGTGCGCTTGGGTTCAGTTGCGTGAATGTTCTATTTTAATATTTGAGCTGTTCTCTTATTGATTCACTGTTTATGTTTTGCGTGCCACCACAGATGTATTTCCATGTTTTTGGGACAATAAATGGTGTGATTTTAGTGTGACTTCTAAGTCCCTATCTAAAAGCCTCTTATGTTGCAGGGTGATTTTTAGTAGCTCATGACTACAACGACGACGAAAAACCCCCACAAAACCCCGACATTCGTAATGTTATTGATGATGATGATGTCATTGTTGTTGTTTTGGTTGTGGTGGTGAGGTTAGTTTGAAGGGACATAACCTGCGAAGGAGAAACATGATTATGCAGAACATGACGAGTTACGTCCCTTCGTATACAAACCCTGTTTGGGATTATGATTAGAAACAACTGTCTTTCGCTCTACTGTCTGGAAACAGATTAGAAAGACATACCTCTAGGGGAAGACGGGGTAAAAAGCGCATGGGCGGGTAAGAAGCCCACCCCAATTATCTCATGAAATCAAGAAAATTTCAGTCAAATTTACCCATGAGACGAATGCTAGACATTAACGCTCGTCTCATGGGCAAAATGAGACTGAAATTTGCTTCATTTCATGAGATAATTGGGGTGGGCTTCTTACCCGCCCATGCGCTTTTTACCCCGTCTTCCCCTACTTTAAAAACAAAAGAACTCACACACACATAAAGACAAAACAATGACGACAACAACAACAAGGGCATCGCCGAGCGGCAGATATGTCCTTTGCCCGGTATGCCCTGTTCCTGCCCCGCCCTGTACCTCCCCTGCCCCTCACATCTTAGCCCCGCCTGTAACTGAAAGCATCTTGCAATCTTTGGGTGGTGCGCTTAAATACTCTTGACTGGAGTGCACATCCTTTACTGGGGTACACACCTTTAATCGCTGGGGTGCACACCCTTAACACTGAGACATGTCTGCCCCTCGGCAACATTTAAATCCCACGTGGATAGCCCAATGTTCTTTTTTGGTCTTTAGAGTGATACACATGTCCCCACACCCTTTACCAGAGTGCACATCCTTTACTGGAGTGCACACCATTTAACAATGGGGTGCACGGAGACATGTCTGCCGCTCGGCAACATTTAAACCCCACATGGCACATTTTTTGCTGCAATATTTTCTACTCTTAGCATTACACTCCCTCCATTACCCGGATGCACACCCTTAATCAGTGGGGTGTACACCCTTAACACGGAGACATGTCTGCCGCTCAGCGACATTTAAATGCTCACATGGTAACAGTTTGTGCTGCAATGTTTTGTTCTCTTAGTATTACACCCCCTCGTTTACCAGGGTGCACACCCTTAATCAGTGGGGTGTATACCCTTAGCACAAAGACATGTCTGCCGCTCGGCGACATTTTGTTTCCGGGGCATAATTTATATACTAATGTATTGTACTCTGAGTGTTACACCCTCACACAAAATTTGAAGGGACTCTGATAGTTCACCAGATACAGCTCAGACAAGAAATATATAGCACAAAGAAATTTCGGTTTTCAAGGTCACACTTCAAGGTCAAGGTCAGCACGCCAATAATTTATGCTCGGGTGTCTTCTACTCTAGGGGATTCACAACCACTCACAATCTGAAGCGCTTCTAACAAGCAAACATGTGGAACATATGGCTTTAAATCCAATGTTAGACCCCTACCACAGTCAATGCCTACCGATCTCCCTTACCTTGACCTTGATCGGCACGCCACCACCAGAATCGTCATACGCCAATGCACCTACATGCCAAGTTTGAAGACTCTAAGTCCAACAATGTAGAAGTTATGGCCCCTTAAGGATGCTCGGTTTTCAAGGTCATATGCCATGGTCACGGTCACGACGGCGGTGTATAAGAACTTTATGGGGGATCATAACACTACCAATGCATTGCAATATAATATTAAATGTTGATAGGCACGGTGGTGGTGGTGGTGGTGGTAGGGCGGTTGGGGATGGAGGTGAAAAAAGGAATGAGGGGGCATTGGACACAGAGGAAAGGCAGGGCTACAGTAACGAGCATAAGGCAAGAGGGGGAGAGACCAACATAACAATATGAATAATACTGCGGAAACAAGTGTCCATCCTATTATGTCCGGGGCATCATTGACTGGCACTCAGCCGTAAGATCTGGAAGAGTGGGGTCACCGTCCACAATTGGCCCTGCAACTCGATCCGCAGCAAGCTTGTTGCCCCCAAAGACAAGACCAACAAGCTCGACCAGTCGGGGATCATCTTTGGCATTGATTGCGAGGACAGTGATAGGGGTGTCTATATTGGGCAGACTGAAAGAAGCCTCAAGAAAAAAAGTCACGGAGCACAGGCGGGAATCATCACCGGTTGGGTCCCACATGGCCAACTACGACCATGGGTTCTCCCCGGACAAAACCACTGTGCTGGACCGTGACAGCAGATGATTTTTTAATTCAGATTAATGTATTTATGACAAATCAACTGGAAGAATTTGTATTGCATAAATACAAACAATGTAATTTCGTCCAATGTCTCGCAGCTGTAGGGCTTACAGGTGCCACAGTGGAGGCTTTTTCTTTTGTTTTCTTGTCACACTCTTAATAAATTGAAGAAAACCAAACACATAGACAACTGTTCTATTCATTTATTTAAAATTTCAGCTCACCAACACATGAATTAGACAGCCTGTTCTATACCGCTCATTTATTAATTTTTTTTAAAAATCGGGACTTTTCAAATTGCCTCCAGTATTGTTCCCACCATATTTGTATTTACAAATGTCCCATATGTGTCTGATTCAGACCAAGAGGACGTAAAACACCATTTTCGACGTCGACCATGTTTTGCTGTTCCTCTTTGGACGAAATTGCATGTCATGCCTGGACGAAATTGCATGGGGTATGGACGAAATTGCCTAGTTTTGCTAAACTGCTTTCTGATTGGTCGATTCTATTTGTGGATTGAAAATTATGGTTCAGATGCTGCGGAAGCATACTTCTGCTACCACATACCGCTAGTCCCACACTATAATTTACAGCCATGCTACGAGTCCCACATGCCGCTATTCCCACAAAATGTCTATTTTCTCTCTCTGCTTGTGTCTGTCAAACCTATATAAACGCATGCGAGCTCACACACACACACATATTCATGTACGCTCTTACACACAAGCCCATCCAGAACATAACTAGATCTACATGTATGTTGCACACACTCACAAACAACGGTGTGTGGGACTAACGGTATGCGGTCACAAAAGTATGCTTCCCACGCTGCATCTACAAGCAGGAATATGTCGAAACATACGGTAACTGTCTGAAGTGGACGAAGCTGCAACAGTCTGCTAGACTATAACAACAACACTCGAAGTGTAGAGAAACAGCTATTCTAGTCTAGTTTCCATGTTACTGGATTGTCACAGGCCGCATAATTGGGCATTTTACTTGTAATTTCAGTGTGCAGTCTTAGCCGTTGCTGGTGAAATGGTGCGTGCAGTATTCTCTTTCAAACCACAGCAATTCCTGAGCCTTGGGTTAGCCTTCATGGCCGGCTGCGTAGTAACAGTTCTCTACAACTTTAAAGTAAGTATGACATCTAGATCTAGATAGATTTCTAGCATAGTGCGTGAATATTCCGTAAGCTTTGTGATATATAGTTTCACACGTGTTAGTCTAATCTAATAATTAGACTAATGGATACTGATAAGTGATGATACTATTAGTAGGAATGTGTAAATTCTTACTCCCCCTTGATAAAGGGCCTGCTACACAGCACTAGTGATGATACTATTAGTAGGAATGTGTAAATTATTACTTCCCCTTGATAAAGGGCCTGCTACACAGCATGTGAGTCTATTAGTATTCATGTGTAAAATACTCATGATATTGGGTGCTACTTGAGTATTAGTGAGTGTAAAAACTTCCCCTTGATAAAGAGCTACAAAGACTAGTGCGCTATAGTAAATGTGTAAATTATTGTCTAATAAATACACAGCACTAGTGATGAAATTGGCAGAATGTGTAAATTATTGATAAAGGGCCTGCTAGACGGACTAGTGATGATACTATTAGTCACGTGAATTATGACTCCCCTTGATAAAGGGCCTGCTAATCGCATACGCATCGGATCCGTACGATTTTTTTGACGTGTGAGTCATGATTCACGTGTCGTATAGAGGGATCCGGGTTCATGTAGCAAATGAGAATGTCACCTCTGTCGGCCATGATGGCTGGGTTAAAACGCATTGAATTCTGATGTTTGCTTTTAGTCCGCATGATTTGTCGGCTGACGGTAAGAATCAAAACGGCGCTCCAGCCAAAATGGCGTCCGACTTTCGTTATGAAACAAATTTCACGTGACATTTTGCCCATGAGATCCCTCTATTGGGTCTACTGAGCATTCGTCTGAAAATGGCAGGCATTTTTGACTGAAGTATTTCACGTATTTCATGAGATAATTGGGGTGGGCTTCTTACCCGCATCGCATCCCCATGCGATTTTATCCGTGTGTGGCGTCGGCTTACACATATTTTTAATGGGCATTTCTTTTACCTGCTAGACTAGTCTAGATCCACAAGTTCTGTTTAAAGGGGGCAAAAAGTCCAAATAGAAGTTGATCTCCAAAGCAAGATTATAAGTGAAAAGGCTTGCATCTGTAAATAAAAATTCGATTTTAGTTAAGATCAGCGTAAAAACGCCATTGGAAAGTGCTAGATTGAAGGTTTATGGAGGCCACCATTTTGTGCTAGGTTGTGACGTCACAGACTCGTTTTCTCTTAGACTTCTCATAGTCTATTAAGATGAAACCAGAAACCAGAAACAAAGTGACTTCATTCAACAACAACGCTGACCTGCTAAACACTGAGCATCTAAAGGAAAGAAGGAAGGGTGAGAAGCTCTTAATTAATTGTACTTGAAGGTGCCCATCTGGTGCTGATCTCAGTCAACAAAGAACACTCTCTCTCTCTCTCTCTCTCTCTCTCTCTCTCTCTCTCTCTCTCTCTCTCTCTCTCTCTCTCTCTCTCTCTCTCTCTCTCTCTCTCTCTCTCTCTCTCTCTCTCCCTCTCTTTCTCTCTCTGTGCTGATTCACACACACACACACACACACACACACACACACACACACACACACACACACACACACACACACACACACACACACGCATGCATGCATGCTATACATGTACCTATAATACCTTTAGGCTTGTCACAGTCAAAAAAGTCGCTCAGTGAAATAAATCGCCCGCTACTATGAGAGTGTGTATTTGCGACAACCAGAAATTTCACTTTTTCTGTACTTGAACCATTTACCTAACCCTAACCCTAACCCTAGAAAAAAGTGAAATTTGTGGTTCATGCTCAATGTCGCAAAATGTCGCAAATACACACTCTCATAGTAGCCGTGCGATTTATTTGACTGAGCGACTTTTTTGGCTAGGCTTACTGCCCAAGCACTAGTCATAGTAGGTAAACTGAGTGTATGACGTCATATTCAGGGGGCATCTACTCTTAGCAGTGGCAACATGGCGATGGCCTTGGGGCCCACAATTCTGCACTTTAAAGTTGAATTACTTCTATTTGAAACACTTTTCAATGGAAAGAAATGCACATTGATTGTTTATTACACATAAACATTAATTTAAGGCCGACTCGTCTTTTGACTTAATGTTCCCTTTAAACTGCGATCGTCTTAAAGGTGGACCCTGACGGATGAGTTTTTGCAAGAAACACGTCGAGATCTCCAGAAAGACAGCCTTTTAAAGGATCAGAACACTCACTTTGCTCTGGTTTCCTAGAAATTAAACCGTCAAAACGGCGATTCCTCCTTGGCGGAGATGCCGGATAGAGTAGCCATTTTGGATGGGGTGGGTGGAGGTCACTCATTGTGGTTGAAGCGGTTTTTTTTTTTTTGTAGTGCAGTACAACAAAATGGAGCTATTTCCTTTGTTGTGAGCGAAACACCTTAAGATAAACTGCATAAAATGTTTTTAAAAATATTAAAAAATTTTTTTTCGTGCAAACGATTTGGCGGCCATTAGAAAAGAGACAGAACACGCCTTCTCTTTGAGTGAAATAATTTGACTTCCAGCACCTCCGCCAAGGAGGAATCGCCGATTTGACGGTTTGATTTCTAGGAAACCAGAGCGATATGAGTGTTGCAATCTCTGTAAAGGGCGTTTTCCTGGTGATCTCGACGTGTTTCTTGCAAAAACTAATCCGTCAGGGTGCTCCTTTAAACTTGATGCTTTTCAAACTTATCAACGTTTTTCATTAGATTAAAGATATTTTTGTATGTCTGTTATGTTGTTACACCTGACACAAATTTCTCTTTTTGATATCATAGGTCTGATAAAGAACAGTCTAGATCTACCTGACTTGACTGAAATAGATCTTCTTGGCTGTAATTCATGACTCGATGTCATTACAGTGATCCCCCGTGGGGAGACTGGGGAGAGAGAGAGGGGGGGTCTTTCGTACAAGTAGTTCGCCCACCTTCTGGAAGTTTTGTGATTCTAGCTTCTTATAATCTGTCAGTCACTTTGACCCTGCCTTTTCCCCTTTGCTTACTGTCATCTGCTATATTTCTGCCTTACTGGTCCATTCTCCTGCCTTTTCTCTCTCAAGAATAACGGCAGCATGACGCATCTGTGCTCATATGATAGGAAGCTGACCGATCGAAGAATAAGAATAAGAATTAGTGTTATCTCGATTTGATGGCTTTTCACACAGGCCACGTGGTAAGAAACATGATTTTTTTTTTTTTTTTTCCATTTATTGTAAAACTAGCTGTCCTCACTACGATTCGCACGCACACACTTACACACTTGCACACATTCACTCTCCCCCCCCCCCCTCTCTCTCTCTCTCTCTCTCTCTCTCTCTCTCTCTCTCTCTCTCTCTCTCTCTCTCTCTCTCTCTCTCTCTCTCTCTCTCTCTCTCTCTCTCTCTCTCTCTCTCTCTCTCTCTCTCTCTCTCTCTCTCTCTCTAAGCCACAGAAAAGAAAAAGAAAAAAAGAAGCTTATTTTTGGAAATTCTTCGTTAATTATTACTGAATATATAATATATTAGTGCTGTGTTGCCTCCCCATTGTCCCTATATGACACGGGGTGGATTGATGAATTATGATTATGTTTTCTTGTTTGAATTCTTTAAATTGCTGTAGTTCTTACATGCAGCCAACTATTCTGCATTCCTTACCCCTCCCACTGTTCCCTCAATATGCGATCTAAAATGTTTGTGGTTTTGTAATGAATTATGTATGTATTATTAGTTATATGCCATTGTTCATTCTCCCTCTCCCCACTGTTCCCTTGTGACATGGGCAGAAGGCCTAGTCAGTAAACTGAGTTGAGTTGTTGAGTTGAGTCTCTCTCTCTCTCTCTCTCTCTCTCTCTCTCTCTCTCTCTCTCTCTCTCTCTCTCTCTCTCTCTCTCTCTCTCTCTCCTCTCTCTCACACACACACACACACACACACACACACACACACACACACACACACACACACACACACACACACACACACACACACACACACACACACACTCACACACACTCTCTCTCTCTCTCTCTCTCTCTCTCTCTCTCTCTCTCTCGCCCCCCCTCTCTTTCACTCAGGTTCATGATGCAAGGGAAGTAACCACTGTAAACCAGCCCTGCCAGTCATACCCTAATTATTACCCTTTAGTTACTACTACTTCTGACCGGTTTTCAAAATCAAGCTCCAAAGCCAAGGTCACTACGGTTAAGAATTTATTTTGGGACCCTTCCTGCACCATAGTACATCACCACAAACATTTGATGCGATTCTGTCCTGTGGTTCATGAGTTACAGGGCGAACAAACTGATAGACAGATACACACACCGTTTTTTTTTTATTGTATGCATTAGATTAAAGAAGATAATACTCTTCCACATTTTGATGACACACATACCATGTACGTGATATTTTACTCTTTTTTTTGCACTTCAGTTATGCACATTGACATCCCAGCAAAGACAATCGCCAGTGGTGCCCAGTGACCATTTCAGGTCAGGGAAGACACTGTCGGTGCTAGAGAAGCCAGATGTCCTGAGATCCCGAGTAAACCTTCCGGTGCTGAAAGATGTTCTGCCGGTAAGTTGGAAAACCCGAAACTTAACCCTTAACTATTGCCATTCACCCTTTAAGTGTTGCACCTAACCTTCACACTTAGCCCTGAACTATTGCCCTTCACCCTTTAAGTGTTGCACCTAACCTTCACACTTAACCCTGAACTATTGCCCTTCACCCTTTAAGTGTTGCACCTAACCTTCACACTTAACCCTGAACTATTGCCCTTCACCCTTTAAGTGTTGCACCTAACCTTCACACTTAGCCCTGAACTATTGCCCTTCACCCTTTAAGTGTTGCACCTAACCTTCACACTTAGCCCTGAACTATTGCCCTTCACCCTTTAAGTGTTGCACCTAACCTTCACACTTAGCCCTTA
>JAGGCT020004235.1:136394-166394 GCA_017654935.2 Phymorhynchus buccinoides
TATTATACTACCATGTCACTCATTCCGTGCACACACTTCACGCACACACTCATATTATACTACCATGTCACTCATTCTGTGCACACACTTCACGCACACACTCATATTATACTACCATGTCACTCATTCTGTGCACACACTTCACGCACACACTCATATTATACTACCATGTCACTCATTCTGTGCACACACTTCACGCACACACTCATATTATACTACCATGTCACTCATTCCGTGCACACACTCATATTATACTACCATGTCACTCATTCCGTGCACACACTTCACGCACACACTCATATTATACTACCATGTCACTCATTCCGTGCACACACTTCACGCACACACTCATATTATACTACCATGTCACTCATTCTGTGCACACACTTCACGCACACACTCATATTATACTACCATGTCACTCATTCCGTGCACACACTTCACGCACACACTCATATTATACTACCATGTCACTCATTCTGTGCACACACTTCACGCACACACTCATATTATACTACCATGTCACTCATTCTGTGCACACACTTCACGCACACACTCATATTATACTACCATGTCACTCATTCCGTGCACACACTTCACGCACACACTCATATTATACTACCATGTCACTCATTCCGTGCACACACTTCACGCACACACTCATATTATACTACCATGTCACTCATTCCGTGCACACACTTCACGCACACACTCATATTATACTACCATGTCACTCATTCTGTGCACACACTTCACGCACACACTCATATTATACTACCATGTCACTCATTCTGTGCACACACTTCACGCACACACTCATATTATACTACCATGTCACTCATTCCGTGCACACACTTCACGCACACACTCATATTATACTACCATGTCACTCATTCTGTGCACACACTTCACGCACACACTCATATTATACTACCATGTCACTCATTCCGTGCACACACTTCACGCACACACTCATATTATACTACCATGTCACTCATTCTGTGCACACACTTCACGCACACACTCATATTATACTACCATGTCACTCATTCTGTGCACACACTTCACGCACACACTCATATTATACTACCATGTCACTCATTCCGTGCACACACTTCACGCACACACTCATATTATACTACCATGTCACTCATTCTGTGCACACACTTCACGCACACACTCATATTATACTACCATGTCACTCATTCTGTGCACACACTTCACGCACACACTCATATTATACTACCATGTCACTCATTCTGTGCACACACTTCACGCACACACTCATATTATACTACCATGTCACTCATTCAGTGCACACACTTCACGCACACACTCATATTATACTACCATGTCACTCATTCCGTGCACACACTTCACGCACACACTCATATTATACTACCATGTCACTCATTCTGTGCACACACTTCACGCACACACTCATATTATACTACCATGTCACTCATTCTGTGCACACACTTCACGCACACACTCATATTATACTACCATGTCACTCATTCCGTGCACACACTTCACGCACACACTCATATTATACTACCATGTCACTCATTCCGTGCACACACTTCACGCACACACTCATATTATACTACCATGTCACTCATTCTGTGCACACACTTCACGCACACACTCATATTATACTACCATGTCACTCATTCTGTGCACACACTTCACGCACACACTCATATTATACTACCATGTCACTCATTCTGTGCACACACTTCACGCACACACTCATATTATACTACCATGTCACTCATTCTGTGCACACACTTCACGCACACACTCATATTATACTACCATGTCACTCATTCTGTGCACACACTTCACGCACACACTCATATTATACTACCATGTCACTCATTCTGTGCACACACTTCACGCACACACTCATATTATACTACCATGTCACTCATTCTGTGCACACACTTCACGCACACACTCATATTATACTACCATGTCACTCATTCTGTGCACACACTTCACGCACACACTCATATTATACTACCATGTCACTCATTCCGTGCACACACTTCACGCACACACTCATATTATACTACCATGTCACTCATTCAGTGCACACACTTCACGCACACACTCATATTATACTACCATGTCACTCATTCTGTGCACACACTTCACGCACACACTCATATTATACTACCATGTCACTCATTCTGTGCACACACTTCACGCACACACTCATATTATACTACCATGTCACTCATTCTGTGCACACACTTCACGCACACACTCATATTATACTACCATGTCACTCATTCTGTGCACACACTTCACGCACACACTCATATTATACTACCATGTCACTCATTCTGTGCACACACTTCACGCACACACTCATATTATACTACCATGTCACTCATTCTGTGCACACACTTCACGCACACACTCATATTATACTACCATGTCACTCATTCCGTGCACACACTTCACGCACACACTCATATTATACTACCATGTCACTCATTCAGTGCACACACTTCACGCACACACTCATATTATACTACCATGTCACTCATTCTGTGCACACACTCATATTATACTACCATGTCACTCATTCCGTGCACACACTTCGCACACACTCATATTATACTACCATGTCACTCATTCCGTGCACACACTTCACGCACACACTCATATTATACTACCATGTCACTCATTCTGTGCACACACTTCACGCACACACTCATATTATACTACCATGTCACTCATTCCCGGGCGATGCGGGTTGGGAGTTGAGTTGGGTGGATAGACACACAGACAGTAAGAGAAATATATATATATATATATGGAGAGAGAGAGAGAGAGAGAGAGAGAGAGAGAGAGAGAGAGAGAGAGAGAGAGAGAGAGGGAGAACTTTAGATAATATTATATTTTATTAACTGAACGCTAATGTGTGTGTGTGTGGTGGGGATGGAGGTATGTGTGTATGTGTGTGTGTGTGTGTGGGTGGGGGGGGATTGTATGTATGTGTGTGTGTGTGTGTGTGTGTTTGTGTGCGCATGCGCGCGAATCTTTCAGGTAAAAGCTATTCCCGACGAGGAGGTTCTCAACACCTATGACGTCACCGTCCTCAGCGCCATCTACCACAGGTGTTCATCTGTCTCACATCTGCCAATCTGTCCCTGTCCTCTGTTTCTCTGTCTATCTGCTTCTGTGTTCCTCTGTCTATCTGCTTCTGTGTTCCTCTGTCGATCTGCTTCTGTGTTCCTCTGTCTATCTGCTTCTGTGTTCCTCTGTCGATCTGCTTCTGTGTTCCTCTGTCTATCTGCTTCTGTGTTCCTCTTTCTATCTGCTTCTGTGTTCCTCTTTCTATCTGCTTCTGTGTTCCTCTGTCTATCTGCTTCTGTGTTCCTCTTTCTATCTGCTTCTGTGTTCCTCTTTCTATCTGCATCTGTGTTCCTCTGTCTATCTGCTTCTGTGTTCCTCTGTCTATCTGCTTCTCTGTCTATCTGCTTATGTTCCTCTGTCTGTCTGCTTCTCTGTCTATCTGCTTCTGTGTTCCTCTGTCTATCTGCTTCTCTGTCTATCTGATTCTCTGTCTATCTGATTCTCTGTCTATCTGCTTCTGTGTTCCTCTGTCTATCTGCTTCTCTGTCTATGCTTCTGTGTTCCTATGTCTATCTGCTTCTATGTCTATCTGCTTCTGTGTTCCTCTGTCTATCTGCTTCTCTGTCTATGCTTCTGTGTTCCTCTGTCTATCTGCTTCTCTGTCTATCTGCTTCTCTGTCTATGCTTCTGTGTTCCTATGTCTATCTGCTTCTGTGTTCCTCTGTCTATCTGCTTCTCTGTCTATGCTTCTGTGTTCCTCTGTCTATCTGCTTCTGTGTATATCTGCTTATGTGTCTATCTGCTTCTCTGTTCCTCTGTCTATCTGCTTCTGTGTTCCTCTGTCTATCTGCTTCTGTGTCTATCTGTTTCTCTGTCTTTGCTTCTGTGTTCCTCTGTCTATCTGCTCCTCTGTCTATCGGATTCTCTGTCTATCTGCTTATGTGTTCCTCTGTCTATCTGTTTCTCTGTCTATCTGCTTCTGTGTTCGTCTGTCTATCGGATTCTCTGTCTATCGGATTCTGTGTTCCTCTGTCTGTTTCTCTGTCTATCTGTTTCTCTGTCTATCTGCTTCTCTGTTCTTCTATCTGCTTCTCTGTCTATCTGCTTCTGTGTTCCTCTGTCTGTTTCTCTGTATCTGTTTCTTGTCTGTCTGCTTCTCTGTTCCTCTGTCTAAAGAATATGCTGAGAAAGGTTTTTTTCCATCCTGCCCTCATTAAAAAAAATACACATCAATCAAAAATCTATGAAAAAGTAACATATTTACAGGAACACAAAACAGAAAACATTATGATCAGTATAATGAAAGAAAACCCCAACAAAGAACCAAACAGAAGAGAGAGAGAAGGGGGTAGAGAGGGTTACTTACGCTTGTCTATTTGTTGTTGTTGTTGTTGTTGTTGTTGTTGTTGTGTGTGTGTGCGTGTGCGTGTGTGTGTGTGCGTGTGCGTGCGTGCGTGCGCACTCCCTACCCTCCCCACCTCCTTATATGATCTTAGTTTACTTTCTTATCCGACGGTACCCATGTTGTTTTGCATTGTTTGTCGGCCATTTTGATTTCAACCGGAGAGGATCACTTTGTTTCCCCCTTTAATTCTGTCTTCCTTGTGTTCGTCAGTTATCTGGACAACACGGATGTTCTGTGCCAGAGGATCGCTTTGTTTCCCCCTTTAGTTCTGTCTTCCTTGTGTTCGCCAGTTATCTGGACAACACGGATGTTCTGTGCCAGAGGATGGCTTCGTTTCCCCTTTAATTCCGTCTTCTTTCTGTTCGTCAGTTATCTGGACAACACGGATGTTCTGTGCCAGAGGATGGCTTCGTTTCCCCCTTTAATTCTGTCTTCTGTTCGTCAGTTATCTGGACAACACGGATGTTCTGTGCCAGAGGAAGCTACGCTTGGGGAAGGTGGACGATGGAGGCTGGGAGGTGTGTGATGACCACGAATGGCGTCCCATACGGCCCTGCCTGATTTATTCCTTTGGGTAAGTCTGCTGGGTTACTCTGAAAACATGCCATGTTCATAACAACAATGTGGATCACTGTAGGCCATATTCAATGTAATATTTGAAGTTGAGGCCATCATATTGTACATAATGATGAAAGAAAAGAGGGTAGATGAACTCATGCATCCAACCGCCACTCTGTAAAAAACAAAGTTCAATAAACATTGTTGTTGATTCTGAAATGTTTCTTTGGTTGTTGGGGTGTTGTGCATGTTTGATGTTTTTCTTCTTTAATATATTTAGTCATGTTGTTTGTTTGTTTTCTGCAAAATTGCAAACTGTAAAAAAAAAAGGTCAATAAAAAGTCTGCTGGGTTATTGGGCGGGATCAGCGCCGTGTGTCCCCATCTCTGTATGCCCCCCCCCCCAGCACCCGGTGGAGCACTCCTTTGAATTCATGCCTTTTGTTAGCACTCATCACGAGCATGAACCAAATTAGAGTGTTATTTTTTATTGTGGTATATACCACTTGTAAGCTCTTTTTTTTTTTTTACCCCTAACCACAATCAATAAAAAGAATATTTGCCTCTGTTTGAAGGAAATAACTTGAAACAAATAGCTTTCTGTGGAAAACTGAAAGGAGCCAGAATGAGGGGAGTTTGTGTGCTGTGCCCCCTCTCTATGTGTCTCCATCAGGGCCGGATCTAGAGGGGGGGGGGGGGTGTCCTGATATCCGGAACCCCTCCCCTTCCCTAAGCATGTACCTTTGTTATACTGACCGGCAAAAGAAACTACGCACGTGCATTTTATATACGCATAAAAGAACGGCTCATTCAAACCATTTCAAATTTTGCAGATGTGTAATTCAATTATCTGTGTACCCAAAATGTTAAGTTGTATTGCATTCGTGGGATTAGTTTCGATACAATAGCTCAACAAGCAATACCACCCCCCAATTTGAAAATCACAAAAGCGTGGCTACACAAAAAGTGTGAAAATTGGGCGTGTCCAGTGCTGTTGGCAAGGCAAAACTTTTACACGATGTCGCATGAACCCCCTCAGTGTGTCGAAAAAGCCCCGAGGAACTGCTACTCACACAGTTAAAGTTATTGCTGCATCGGGACACAATTGATGAGGATGAGGACAAAATTGGGGACATATAGAGACGGGGACACATAGAGATAAAATTGGGGATATAGAGACGGGGACACATAGAGACAAAATTGGGGACACATAGAGACGGGGACACATAGAGACAAAACAAAATTGGGGATACATAGAGACGAGGACACATAGAGACAAAATTGAGGACACGTAGAGACAACATTGGGGACACATAGAGAACACATAGAGACAAAATTGGAGACACCTAGAGACGGGGACACATAGAGACAACATTGGAGACACCTAGAGACGGAGACACCTAGAGACAACATTGGGGATACATAGAGACAAAATTGGGGACACATAGACAACATTGGGGACACATAGAGACACAATTGGGAACATTTAGACTCGAGGACACATAGAGACAAAATTGGGGACACATAGAGACATAATTGGGAACACATAGACACTTAATTGGGATACATAGAGACGAGGACACATAGAGAGAAAATTGGGGACACATAGATTCGAGGACACATAGAGACAAAATTGGGGACACATAGAGACGGGGACACGTAAAGACAAAATTGGGGATACATAGAGACGAGGACACATAGAGACATAATTGGGGACACATAGAGACGAGGACACATAGAGACAAAATTGGCGACATATAGAGTCGAGGACACATAGAGACAAAATTGGGGACACATAGAGACGAGGACACATAGAGGGGAAATTGGGGACACATAGAGTCGAGGATACATAGAGACAAAATTGGGGACACATAGAGTCGAGGATACATAGAGACAAAATTGGGGACACATAGAGTCGAGGACACATAGAGACAAAGTTGGGGACACATAGAGACGAGGACACATAGAGGGGAAATTGGGGACACATAGAGTCGAGGATACATAGAGACAAAATTGGGGACACATAGAGTCGAGGATACATAGAGACAAAATTGGGGACACATAGAGTCGAGGACACATAGAGACAAAATTGGGGACACATAGAGACATAAAACATGGAATAGACACAATGCTACGTAAGCGTCTCCCACAGAAAACCCCCAACAACTTTCAATACGAAAATTTTAGGGGGTGGGGGGAGGGGTATGAAACTACATGTTTGCCGATGCATTTCGTAACAGTCTATCATTCATCGAATTTATCAATTTATCTCTATGTCTGTCTCAAACTTTGTTTCTTCTTCTTCTTCTTCTTCTTCTCTCTCTTCTTGTCATATACCCACCAAACTCATTGTTTTTTTCAGGATCAACGACGACTTCAGTTTTGACGACGATGCTGGAAGGCTGTACGGCTGCGACGTGTATTCCTTTGACCCCAGGTACAGTGCAAGAGAACCCCAGGTACAGTGCAGGAGAACCCCAGGTACAGTGCAAGAGAACCCCAGGTACAGTGCAAGAGAACCCCAGGTACAGTGCAGGAGAACCACAGTTCAATTGCACCTATTTTGATTACACTTAGGCCGTGTACACACATAAGCGGATATTTCATGCGGAAACCCGTGCGCAATCCATAAAAAAGTGAAACAAAGAAGGGAAAAGATTTGCGCACGTGTGCGAATTTACCCTATATGCGTAAACTTTTATCCTTCTTTCTTCCACTTATTTAGGGGTTTCCGTACGGAACTTACGTGTCTAATGCGAACCAGGCCTTAAAATTTGGACACGTGCGCAAATCTTTTCCCTTCTTTGTTTCACTTATTTATGGATTGCGCACGGGTTTCCGCATGGAATATCCGCTTATGTGTGTACACGGCCTTATCCTTCTTTCTTCCACTTATTTAGGGTTTTCCGTACGGAACTTACGTGTCTAATGTGAACCCGGCCTTATACCCAATAGCGCCTGTGTGAATTGTGCCCGTTGTTGCTATCATGTGTGTCCGTTGAAAAGGTTCATGAGAAAACTAGACGTAGTGAAACTTTGCATATAAATTGAGGTTTTTGGTTCAGAACTGATGCAGCTAACTACATTCTTTATAAAAAAAAAAGTATACAGAAAAAAAGAATGGAAACAATTATTGTAGTTTTGATTTCACTGTCATCCGAAGTTTAACTTCTACGATACTTCAACTGCGGGAACCAGGCGCAATCGATGTAGGCTACACACCCATTTTGGCTACTGCAAAGAACACCTTTTTGCAAGAGTGAATGCCCTTGGTGGGTGGGGGAAGATGGTTCAGTACTGACCAAACAGGGGGTTAACTCTCGCCAATAACCCTATTTGATGCCACTAAATGGCTGCCTTTCGCAAGAGTCCTTGTCAGTACTGACCTGCAAGGGCATCACTCTCACTGTCAAGGGCGTTAATGACCCTAGTTGCAGAGGCCTATAGGCGCAAGTAGTTTTCAAATTGGCGCAATTGCGTGGCATCCATCACAGGATGACTGGGAACATTGCCCAGATAAATAAATCGTGTAGTGGAGACTTATTATGGGAACTCCGAAGGATAGAGGGATTTGTTTTTTAAAGAGCAGATAATCCGAACGCCTCGTACAAAACTTTCAACATGGATACTGCTGGTAGAGGGCCATAACTGTATACTATAATTATAAAGATAAGGTTTATACATGTGGCTTAATGGTATGCATAAGTTTTCATTACCGGCTCTTAAGATAGAGATCTTCATCCTTAGGAGGTGCCATATCAATAAGTCCCCCCTGTAATAACATTCATTGTGCTTCTGTGTGTGTGTGTGTGTGTGTGTGTGTGTGTGTGTGTGTGTGTGTGTGTGTGTGTGTGTGTGTGTGTGTGTTCTTCAGTTTAACGTCCTTCCACTGAGAGTGATTCAGACAATATTATATTGTAGTGTGATGTTGGTGCGGTGAGTGTGAGTGGGCGTGCCTGTAAATGTGTGTAAGCATTATAATTAGTGATAGGATAGATGTGTGTGTGTGTGTGTTTGTTCGCTCTGTAACTCATGAACCGGTAAACAGAATCGCTTCAATTTGTGTATGGTGGTGTATCATGGTACACAGATGGTCCCATAGAAAGTTTGAACCTCCAGCGCAAATCCCAGCCAAGGAAGACTCATTTTTCTGTAAGATTGTATATGTGCTGTAGTAGCAAAGGGGAGTGACTCATGGACTAGGTAGTAACTCTGCTAACTCACGGGTTGGGTTGGCTGACTTCCCTTGAATTATAAACCGGACTGTGAGAGAGAGAGAGAGAGAGAGAGAGAGAGAGAGAGAGAGAGAGAGAGAGAGAGAGAGAGAGAGAGAGAGAGACCAATTTCGGGATGTGACCAATTTCGTCTCTGTGAGAGAGAGAATTTCGGAGGGATGTGTCACCAATTTCGAGAGAGAGAGAGAGAGAGAGAGTGAGAGAGAGAGAGAGAGAGAGAGAGAGAGAGAGAGTGAGAGAGAGAGAGTGTAGGTGTGTTTGCGTGAAGCGTAGCGCGCAGGTTTGCTTGTACTTGTATACATCGAGGAGACAGCTGGGCTAGGAGCTAACAGACATAGTCTACAACGAATGCGATCAACACAGTACGCACTGTAGCCAAACAGTCGGCACTGACGCTTTCTGTGCAGTATGGTCAAGCAGCCCACTTACCAGCGGTCAGAGCGTGTGGCCTTCTACAGGCTGGGCATTGGGGGCAAAAGTGGACCTCCTGAGAAGAACAAAAAAGGCTGGCTGCTCCACAGTCTGTCCAACTTCAGGACCATGCTGAACCACACTGATGTGAGTGCTTGCTTACCTCACATCGTGCCGGGCCCCGTCTCTATGTGTCCCCAATTTCGTCTATGTGTGTCGCCCATTTCGTCTCTATGTGTCCCCAATTTCGTCTCTGTGTGTCACCAATTTCGTCTCTATGTGTCACCAATTTCGTCTCTTGTGTCGTCTATGTGTCACCAATTTCGTCTCTGCGTGTCACCAATTTCGTCTCTACGTGTCACCAATTTCGTCTCTATGTGTCACCAATTTCGTCTCTGTGTGTCACCAATTTCGTCTCGATGTGTCACCAATTTCGTCTCTGTGTGTCACCAATTTCGTCTCTGTGTGTCACCAATTTCGTCTCTATGTGTCCCCAATTTCGTCTCGATGTGTCCCCAATTTCGTGTCACCAATTTCGTCTGTGTCCTCAATTTCGTCTCTACGTGTCACCAATTTCGTCTCTACGTGTCACCAATTTCGTCTCTACCAGTCCCAATTTCGTCTCTGTGTGTCACCAATTTCGTCTCTATGTGTCACCAATTTCGTCTACCAGTCTCTCTGTGTGTCCTCAATTTCGTCTCTATGTGTCACCAATTTCGTCTCTATGTGTCCCCGTCTCTATGTGTCCTCAATTTCGTCTCTATGTGTCTCAATTTCGTCTCTATGTGTCACCAATTTCGTCTCTATGTGTCACCAATTTCGTCTCTATGTGTCACCAATTTCGTCTCTATGTGTCCTCAATTTCGTCTCTATGTGTCACCAATTTCGTCTCTATGTGTCCTCAATTTCGTCTCTATGTGTCTTCAATTTCGTCTCTATGTGTCCTCAATTTCGTCTCTGTGTGTCACCAATTTCGTCTCTGTGTGTCACCAATTTCGTCTCTGTCCTCAATTTCGTTTCTATGTGTCCCCAATTTTGTTTCTACGTGTCCCCGTCTCTGTGTGTCTCCATTTTCGTTTCCATGTATCTCCGTCTCTGTGTGTCCCCATCGCTGTGTGTACGTAATGTCGTTTCTATGTGTCTTTGTCTCTATGCGTCCCCTTCTCTATAAGTGCCCGTCTCTATGTGTCTCCAATTTCGTCTCTCTATGTGTCCCCATGTCCGAATGTTCCCGTCTCTGTGTGTTCCCGTCTCTGTGTGTCACCGTCTCTATATGTCCCCATGTATATGTGTCTCCAATTTCGTCACTACGTCTCCCCGTCTCTATGCGTCCCCAATTTCGAGTCTATGTGCCCCCGTCTCTGTGTGTCCCCCCGTCACTGTTTGTAAGAGTTGTAAGAGTTCACCCTTTTCTTTTGTAAAGTATAGTGTTGATGAGAAAGGAAAAAAACCACATCAACAAACGATTAACTAGAGTACTGACGTGTCTGCGCTTTGGTTGGATCCGTGTGCACCCCCCCCCCCCCTTGAAATAATAGAGATTGCAAAGAAATCACGTCATGCTTGCATCATTTTTTTTCCAATGACGTTTATTTTTTCGGGATACCATTTTCCAATCAAAAGAGACCCACTTTCATGGAGTTAGGATCTGAATCTACTCATTTTAAGGGCAACACTTACTCTGGTGCAATTCTGCCACATGCAACTTATAGTGTGGCTGGTGAATTAACAGAGAGGATAAACTAAAATAACGGGTTGTCTGATGCCCTTACGTTTATTGAAGTCTGTGTTGACATTTGAACATAACATGTTGAATGAAAGTTTGAAAGAAATAAACAAATAACCACGTGACCTGTGTGCTGGTGCTTCAGGTGTAATAACGAACCCTCCAACCTGCTATACAGGTGCTAATCAGGTGAAAAATCAGGTAGTGTATGGTTTAGTGTCTGTGCTGATGCAATAAAAATCTTGAACGGAATGTCTTTTGTGTTAAACTGACATCCAGGAACACGTAACTCGGGATAACCCAATAATGAAGCGTTCGTGTCGAAATTCAGGTGCAATCCAGGTGTAATCCAGGTAGCAACCCAAACTGTAATTAATGTGGTAAGCACGCCATAGTAAGTCTGCTGTTGATACTATTTGGGGACAATGATAAAGTAACAGCACCTCCACCACCCCTACAAAGCTTCACCATTGTTATGGAAACAACACACAATAGTATAAACCAAATTCCTGACAAAGGTAAAACACAGGTGTGACAGGTAAGAACAGGTAAGAACAGGTATGTCCAGGTGAACAAGAGTAGCCACATAAACCAATGTATAATGGTGTAAAAACGAAGTAGCATAAACCAATTTAAGAGTTGTAGAATGATTTGCCAGTTAGACAGGTGTGTCAGGTACTCAGGTGTGCCAGGTGAACAGGTAAGAACAGGTATGTCCAGGTGAACAAGAGTAACCACATAAACCAATGTGTAATGGTGTAAAACGAAGTGGCAAGCCAATTTAAGAGTTGTAGAATGATTTGCCAGTTAGACAGGTGTGTCAGGTACTCAGGTGTGACAGGTAAGAACAGGTAAGAACAGGTATGTCCAGGTGAACAAGAGTAACCACATAAACCAATGTGTAATGGTGTAAAACGAAGTGGCAAGCCAATTTAAGAGTTGTAGAATGATTTGCCAGTTAGACAGGTGTGTCAGGTACTCAGGTGTGACAGGTAAGAACAGGTAAGAACAGGTATGTCCAGGTGAACAAGAGTAACCACATAAACCAATGTGTAATGGTGTAAAACGAAGTGGCAAGCCAATTTAAGAGTTGTAGAATGATTTGCCAGTTAGACAGGTGTGTCAGGTACTCAGGTGTGACAGGTAAGAACAGGTAAGAACAGGTATGTCCAGGTGAACAAGAGTAACCACATAAACCAATGTGTAATGGTGTAAAACGAAGTAGCAAGCCAATTTAAGAGTTGTAGAATGATTTGCCAGTTAGACAGGTGTGTCAGGTACTCAGGTGTGACAGGTAAGAACAGGTAAGAACAGGTATGTCCAGGTGAACAAGAGTAACCACATAAACCAATGTGTAATGGTGTAAAACGAAGTGGCAAGCCAATTTAAGAGTTGTAGAATGATTTGCCAGTTAGACAGGTGTGTCAGGTACTCAGGTGTGACAGGTAAGAACAGGTAAGAACAGGTATGTCCAGGTGAACAAGAGTAACCACATAAACCAATGTATAATGGTGTAAAACGAAGTAGCAAGCCAATTTAAGAGTTGTAGAATGATTTGCCAGTTAGACAGGTGTGTCAGGTACTCAGGTGTGACAGGTAAGAACAGGTAAGAACAGGTATGTCCAGGTGAACAAGAGTAACCACATAAACCAATGTGTAATGGTGTAAAACGAAGTGGCAAGCCAATTTAAGAGTTGTAGAATGATTTGCCAGTTAGACAGGTGTGTCAGGTACTCAGGTGTGACAGGTAAGAACAGGTAAGAACAGGTATGTCCAGGTGAACAAGAGTAACCACATAAACCAATGTATAATGGTGTAAAACGAAGTAGCAAGCCAATTTAAGAGTTGTAGAATGATTTGCCAGTTAGACAGGTGTGTCAGGTACTCAGGTGTGAACAGGTAAGAACAGGTAAGAACAGGTATGTCCAGGTGAACAAGAGTAACCACATAAACCAATGTGTAATGGTGTAAAACGAAGTGGCAAGCCAATTTAAGAGTTGTAGAATGATTTGCCAGTTAGACAGGTGTGTCAGGTACTCAGGTGTGACAGGTAAGAACAGGTAAGAACAGGTATGTCCAGGTGAACAAGAGTAACCACATAAACAATGTGTAATGGTGTAAAACGAAGTGGCAAGCCAATTTAAGAGTTGTAGAATGATTTGCCAGTTAACAGGTGTGTCAGGTACTCAGGTGTGACATAAGGTATGTCCAGGTGAACAAGAAACCACATAAACCAATGTATAATGGTGAAGTAGCCAAAGTTGTAGAATGATTTGCCAGTTAGACAGGTGTGTCAGGTACAAGTGTGACAGGTGAAACAGGTAAGAGTTGAACAAGAGTAACCACATAAACCAATGTATAATGGTGTTGAAGTAGCCAGTTAGACAGGTGTGTCAGGTACTCAGGTGAACAGGTGTGTAACAGGTGAACAAGAGTAACCACATAAACCAATGTATAATGGTGTAAAAACGAAGTAGCATGCCAATTTAAGAGTTGTAGAATGATTTGCCAGTTAGACAGGTGTGTCAGGTACTCAGGTGTGACAGGTAAGAACAGGTAAGAACAGGTATGTCCAGGTGAACAAGAGTAACCACATAAACCAATGTATAATGGTGTAAAACGAAGTGGCAAGCCAATTTTTAAGATTTGTTAGAAGGTGATTACTGCCAGTTGACAGGTGTGTCAGGTACTCAGGTGTGACAGGTAAGAACAGGTAAGAACAGGTATGTCCAGGTGAACAAGAGTAACCACATAAACCAATGTATAATGGTGTAAAACGAAGTAGAATGACAATGTAAGAGTTGTAGAATGATTTACCAGTTAGACAGGTGTGTCAGGTACTCAGGTGTGCCAGGTTGAACAGGTGTGGTAGTTGATTATATTCCAACAGGTGTGTCACTGGTATGCCAGGTTGAACAGGTGTGGTAGTTGATTATATTCCAACAGGTGTGTCACTGGTATATGCATGCCACTTGAATGGATATGTCAGTGGAACATTACTGTAATGTTGTACAGTGGAACAGTCAAACATGTATGTCCATTGATTAGGTGTGTCAGTTGAACTGGTGTGAAATGGTATGATATTTGGACAGGTGTGTCAGTTAAACAGGTGTCTCGGGTTGAATACATGTGAAATGGTGTGTCAGTTGAAGAGGTGTGTCAGGCTTCACGTGTGTGAAATTGTATGTCAAACGAGCTGGTGTAACAAGTGTTACAGGTGTGAAAAGGTGTGTCTCTTTTTAACAGGTGTCAGGTGGAAAACGTGTCTCAGTACAATGTATGTGAAATGAAGTGTCAGTTGAAAAGGCATGAAATGGTGGCTGTACCAACTTGAAAACGAGTGTATTGTGTTCACAGGAGTGTCAGGTAATAACAGGTAGATAAGGTGTTAACAGGTGTGTCATGACATCAAAATAATCAGATGTCTCAGGTGTAAGCTGTAGATAAGTTGTTAACAGGTGTGTCATGACATCAAAATAATCAGATGTCTCAGGTGTAAACATGTGTTTAAGGTTGAACAGTCAACAGATGAAAAACAATGTTACAGTGTGTCAAGGAATAGTTGTGCTAGGTTTAAAAAAAATGTCGAGTGCTAAATGGTGTGCCAGACTGAACAGGTGCTAAAGGTGAATCAGTATAAGAATGTGTCAGGTGTTAACATATGTCTCAGTTTGAACATAAATATCGATATGAATACGTCAGGTTAAACAGATATGTCAAGTGTTAACATTTGAACGACAGGTGTAAACGGGTTGATACAAATGTATCAACTAAAGATTGTGTAAAAGTGAAGTAGATGTGTCAAATGTCAACATGCTTATGGCAGGTATCAACAGAGGCTTCAGGTTGCATAGGCCACTGCAACGACTACCTTTTGTAAGAGGGAATGCCCTTGGTGGGTGGGTGTTTGAGTACTGACCAAACCCTATTTGAGGCCACTGAATGTGCCTTTTGCAAGAGTGAATGCCCTTTTGGATACTGATCAACAAGGGCTTAAATCGTGCCGTCCAGGTTGTTAATAACCCTAGTTACAGTGGCCAATAGATGTGTCATGTACTAACAGGCGTGTCGGGCTGGATAGATGTGTCAGGTACTAACAGGCGTGTCAGGCTGGGTAGATGTGTCAGGTACTAACAGGCGTGTCAAGCTGGATAGATGTGTCATGTACTAACAGGCGTGTCAGGCTGGATAGATGTGTCAGATACTAACAGGCGTGTCAGGTTGGGTAGATGGCTCAGGCATCAACAGGTGTGTCGTTATCAATCACAAGTGTGTCAGGTATTGACAGGTATAACAGTCATGTTAGGTTGAATATAAAAAAAAAAGTGTTTAAGTTCTCATCAATTGTGTCAGGGACAGCATGTTGTGTAGGTGTGTCGGGTATTGAAAGGTGTTCTAGACTGAACAGGTGTGTCAGGTATTAACAAGCATGTCAAGAGTAACAGGTATTACCAGGTGTGTCAGGCTTAGTAAGTGTGTCAGGCAATAAGAGGAGGGCCAAGTGGAATAGGTGTAAACAGTCGCGATCAGATATGTTGCGTTGAACTGTTTCAATTTGAGTTGATTATAGTTCATTAGTTGTCCCAAATATCTGGCTGGGAGTCACCACCATGATGCTGGTGCTCTTGGATTCATGTTGTGATTGATGAGAGAGAGAGAGAGAGAGAGAGAGAGAGAGAGAGAGAGAGAGAGAGAGAGAGAGAGAGAGAGAGAGAGAGAGAGAGAGAGAGAGAGAGTTTTGTTAGTGTAGCCTACGAGAAAAGGTCTATGTGTGTTTGAAGTACTTGTATGTACTCTCTCTCTCTCTCTCTCTCTCTCTCTCTCTCTCTCTCTCTCTCTCTCTCTCTCTCTCTCTCTCTCTCTCTCTCTCTCTCACACACACACACACACACACACACACACACGAGCGCGCACACGCACACACATGTACTCTCTCGCGTACACATGTACTCATACAGGCATGTATTCTCTCTCTCACACACACACATACACATACACACACACGCGCGCGTGCGCGCGCGCACTCCTAATAATGCAGGCATGTACTCTCTGTCTCTCTTTCTGGCGCTCTTTCACACACACACACACACACACACACACACACACACACACACACACACACACACACACACACACACACACACACACACACACACACACACTAAAATGCACACAAGCACGCGTGTGAGCACACACACATGCACATAAAACACTCATATTAAAAACACATAACACACAGAGAGAGAGAGAGAGAGAGAGAGAGAGAGAGAGAGAGAGAGAGAGAGAGAGAGAGAGAGAGAGAGAGAGAGAGAGAGAGAGAGAGAGAGAGAGAGAGAGAGAGAGAGAGACACAGAGAGAGACAGAGAGAGACAGAGAGAGATGGATGCGTGTAGTGTGTAAGAGTGTGTACACATGTATTAAATTTTGTCAGTTTGTATATAAACATGTGTGTGTTTGTTCTTGTTTGTATGTGTGCTCATGCGTTCATGCGTTTGCATGTACGCGCATGTGGATATTGCATATTGACGTGGGTGGAGAGAGAGAGACAGAGACCGACAGACAGACACAGGGAGAGACATACAGACAGGCAGACACACAGATAGAGAGTCAATAAACAAAAACAAAAACGGGTTCATCCAGAACAAGCTTATGTGATTGTGCAAGCGTAGGATGTACCCACGCACCTGTACAGATGCACGCGCGCGCACACACACACGCGCGCGCGCACACACACACATGCGCGCGCGTACACAATATTGTATACAGCCCCCCCCCCCCCCCCCCGGGGCTTTTTTGGAAATAAAAACCTTGTACCTTGAACCACACACATACACATACACAGACGTAGATGGAGAGAGTGTTTGTGTTTTTGTGTGTGTCAATGCGGCATGGGTGGAACTGTGCGTGTGCGTGTGCGTACATGTACGTGTGTGTGAGTGTGTGTGCAGCGCGCTTGTGCGTATGTGTGTGCACGCACGCACGCGAATGTTGAGAGAGAGAGAGAGAGAGAGAGAGAGAGAGAGAGAGAGAGAGAGAGAGAGAGAGAGAGAGAGAGTGAGTGTGTGTGTGTGTGTGTGTGTGTGTGTGTGTGTGTGTGTGTGTGTGTGTGTGTGTGTGTGTGTGTGTGTGTGTGTGTGTGTGTGTGTGTGTGTGTGTGTGTGTGTGTGTGTGTGTGAGAGAGAGAGAGAGAGAGAGAGAGAGAGAGAGAGAGAGAGAGAGAGAGAGAGATACATTGAGAGAGAGAGCAGAGAGAATTAAACTTATAGTTTGTGGAGAGAGTGCAAAATGGGGTGTGGGTGTAGATCTAGCTTGAGCCAAAACTGGCAATGACATTCATGACATAGATCTAGATTAACGATTTGGCTTGATCATTACACAGCTTACGTATGTAATCACGACAGTGCGCGCGCGCGCGCACACACACACACACACACACATTGTGACAAACGCACACAGACGTAGGCCAAAAGTGCAGGCGGTTGCGCACATGTATGTGCATGTGTTGCAAAGCACCTGCATCTATCTAGTCCTATCTTTGTATCATAGGCCTAAGCACGCACGCGCGCACACACGCACACACTCACGCACACACACACACACACACACACACACACACACACACACACACACACACACATACGCGCGCTTTGTCCAGTGTTATCAATGACGTAGAACCTGCCTCATATCTCTGAGGCTTGCAAATAAATGTCGTCACTGGGTTGTAGGCCTCACAAGTTTGCTTCTTTTTGCTTCCAAAACTAGACATGAGGGAGTTAGATTTTGACGTATTTGAAGAAGGAAGGCTGCAGGTTGTTCCACACTTTTCGTGATTCGTGTGCATTGAGGAATAAAAAAATAAAACGGTGGTAAAAGTGAGTGAAAATTGGTAGGTCACATTGTATAGGGAAACATAACTTTAGCTAATTCTACCTTCTTCAAGATCAACAGCAAATCTTGGTTGTTAGTGCTTTGAACAGCACCCCATCCAGATCAAAGAATTATGAAAGCCTGAATAACTTTTTCTTGTATTCCCTGGATCTATTTTTCCAGAGTTTTTCTTCACACACAAAAAATAAAAAATCGTGAACGGGAGTATGTTGATCAGCCATTGTGATCATAGCAGACAGCAACAAGAAACCACTTCCTCTCTGTTTCATCGTGTCCAGTGTGTAAAATATTGAGCTAAAACTCATAATTTTCATGTTACAGAGTCGTTTCATGCACATACTAACGATCTATACTGTTGCCGTTTCGTTATTGACTCGAGGGAAGCAGCAACAAACACTCTATGGTAGAATAGATCTATCGCGACTATAGTCGCGACAACCAGTCTACGGTAGCATAGATCTATCGCGACTATAGTCGCGACAACCAGCGTAAGAAGTTTTTGCGCATTGAATAATGTTTCAAAGCGTTTACTGCTTATACTACTATTTTTAAAAATATAAAGACAGATTAAATCTATGGGTTGTTTTCCGAAGAGAGAAAAAAATATAACATTTTCTCATTCAATCAGTAATTATACTGAAGACATTATGAGCAAAAGTAAGGTAGATCTCCACAATACTTCAGCCATGCCTATCATACCACTAATGCTACCAGGGGGACAAAGAAAGGTAAACTTAGATCCAGAATAATATATAACATTTTCTCATTCAATCAGTAATTATACTGAAGACATTATGAGCAAAAGTAAGGTAGATCTCCACAATACCTCAGCCATGCCTATCATACCACTAATGCCACCAGGGGGACAAAGAAAGGTAAACTTTGATATAGAATAATATACCAGTTACAACAAAGATGAAGAGGTCAATCTATTAGATACTGAAGCTTGACAACATTTAGACTCAAAATATATTCAAATCATCTAAAGATGTTCACTGATTGCTGAGCCTTACACATCTCAGTCCACACCTATTGGAAGTTTACTGTAGATCTTTTTTTTTTAATGCATGTTTTTTGTTTTGTTTTGTTTTTTAATTTGTTCAATTTTAAAATCACTACTGGCGTGAAAAGAGATTAAATTAGGATTCATTCATTCCTTTGTTTAATCTCCTTCTCGTCCCCAGTTTATCCCCCCCTCCTCCCTCCCTCTCTCTCCTCTCTCTCTCTCTCTCTCTCTCTCTCTCTCTCTCTCTCTCTCTCTCTCTCTCTCTCTCTCTCTCTCTCTCTCTCTCTCTCTTATGCAGCTTTCATAGATTTTAAAAAGGCATTCGATTCTGTTAGTCACAACAAACTAGTAGAGTGTAAAAAATAATGGAATTAATGGGACATTTTTATGTTCATTAAGATCTATGTACAATTCCTTGATGTCTTGTGTCAGGGTAGGCAACGAATTCTCTGATTTCTTTGCTTGCCCTGTTGGTGTCCGACAAGGCTGTGTCTTAAGCCCAAACCTTTTTTCTCTCTTTATTAACCAACTTGCTGATCACATTTCAACAAACGGGAGACACGGCATTCAGTTTCTCCCAGGCATGTTGGAACTGTTTTTGCTACTGTTTGCAGATGATGTGGTGTTATTGTCCACCACTCCTTTTGGTCTCCAAACTCAATTAAATTGCTTAAAGACCTGTTGTGATAATTTAAAACTTGATGTCAATAAGAATAAGTCCAAGATAATGTTTTTTCGCAAAGGTAGTTTTCCTGGTCAAAGTGAACAATGTTTTTTTACAAAAAGGAAAAATTAGAAGTTGTAAATGAGTATTGTTATCTTGGATTTGTTTTTACATCCAAAGTAAGCCTCAAACGTGGCACCAATCATTTTGCAACCAAAGGTAAAAAGGCATTGATAAGTTTGTTTAGAGCTTTTAGTAACTATAAAAAGATGACAGCAAGTATATTTTTCAAAAATATTTGATATTAAGATAAGCCCTGTATTATTGTATTCGTCAGAAATTTGGGGAATTTAGTGAGTCACATGCAAAAAAAGTGTTGTCCATTTTGTACTACTATAACGGAAAACGAAACCCACTTTTTATTTGAATGTGAAATGTATTCAGATCTACAAACAAAATTTCTGAAAGAGTCAGTAATTGTGCCTCTAAATACTCTTCTTAAAGCAAAAAATGATTATCACTCAGGTAATCTGTCCAGGTTTGTCTTTCATGGTATGAACAGAAGAAAAGCGTCTAATAAACAATGTTAACTGAATCAATTCTATTATACTCACTGTATTTGACATATTACCTACTGAATAATCCCGATGGACATACTACGCTTATTAATTATTATGATGATTACTGTTGTTGTGAAGAAACGAAGATGACTGTTGTTGTTGTTTTGAACCCATTTAATGCTGTACATAGGCCTACTATTCTGCTTTGAACAACCCCGAAAGTATATTACGTATCTCTCGACTGGTATGCATGTAATTACTGTGCATCTCTGTGCATATTTCTGTATATAAGTGTATTATGTTATCAGGCACACTTTTCATGTAGGTTTGTTCATTTGTTTGCCTTATTATTATTATTACTATTGTTATTGGTAGTAGTAGTGGTGGTAGTGGTAGTGGTGGTGGTAGTAGTAGTAGTAATAGTGGTGGTGGTGGTAGTAGTAGTAATAGTGGTGGTGGTGGTAGTGGTACTAGTAGTGGTGCTAGTAGTGGTATTTGTGACGTAAGTGTCCCGCGCGACCCCTCTTTCTTATCTACACCCCCCCCCCTCTCCTTTTCATTTCTCTGTCCGGCCGCCACTTTAATTGCCATCCTCCATCAAAAGAACGCCGATTAAGGCATTTGTCTCTTTGAACCCCGATTTACCTCCCCTGTCAGCATGTACCACCTACAGAGGTTATCTCCCTTTAACCCCCCCCCCCCCTTTATCTCCGTTCCCCATCACGAGATAGTGATATCAACAGTCGGCTCCCTTTGAAGACAACTATTCCTTCCCTATCACGAGCAAGATAGGAATGTCGGCGCGTGATTGTTCGGTACTAGTATGCATAAAATTATAGCATCATCTTGTGACGTGTCGACTGCTATAAACCAATGACAGGCTTTCATTGTTTGAAAGTGAAGGCTATAATTGGAGTAGTGAGAAAAAGTTTTCACACAAGACGCTGAAACGTAGCTAGAGCAACACTCACAACCAGTCATAATAAGCCCACTAGTAAGTATTATTGATGGCTGGTGATTGAGATCTGGTTTGTTTGACCCTAGTTTTGATCTAGATCCTATGTTCAATGATGAATAAGGAGTAGATAGATATGTTATTGAAAAGAAGTGGTAAACATTCTGTTCTATTTATGTGCACTGATTATTTGTGTGTGTGTGTTTTTGACTTGAACACTTTTGGTACCAGAACCGGAGTTTATGCCTACTAACCCTTTTGTCTATTTTTAGTAGGAAACCTATGGGTCGCAATCTTGCACTTTATGATACCATTCCTTTCCAGGTGTTGGATGGAGAGTGATGTTGGCTTGATCACCTTTTATGTTTTACTGATCTCAGTTTGTTAACTGAAACTCAGTTTATTTATTAACTAGTGCTATTGTACAAGGGAAGCCTTCTAGCCGGTTGGGATTCATTAATTCCCTGCCGACTGAAGCCCCTTGTCTCTAAGCCATAGAGACCTACATCCACCTTCTCCTGTGATTATCAGCAGGGCATCGTGGGCCGGACGATTATCCCGGACTCACAAGCACCAAGACGGGAACGCCGCCAAGACGCCCCGCACCCAGAATCCGCGAGGAGACCACGCCTGAACCGTGCCATCCCGCGAAGCCGTAACCGGAACGACTGGGAGCTACTCTCACCTGACGAGCAAGCCCAGCCAACCCAGCACTCGCCGATCACTACGGAGGAACTTGACAACAGCTAAGTCCAGCGGACCGTGCCAATCACTTGAACTTTCCTCCGGACAATGAAGATTAGTGACCCTTCTCGCCTGGGGCTAACCTTCTAGAAAGACAAAAGTCTTGTAAATCCTTTCGGATTCCATTGTTTTTCATTCACATTTTGTTTTGGCGCCATTGAGCTGCTTTATTATTATTGTTGCATAATCTTATGCAGATTTTGGGAGTAAATAAAATACAAGTGTCAAATAATCCTGAACCCTTTGGTCAGACTGATGAGAGTGGGAGTCTTGTAATTTCATTTAAAACCCTACTTCTCTCTGTCTGCCATTTAGAGCAATTCAACCACTTGTATTTCTTACAACCATACGAGCCAGAACCCGGGCACAAATATAAATTTATTAGATGAAAAGGGGCCGGGAAAGTTGCTCATCTCCCATACCCTAGAGAAGTGGGTTAAAGGCAAATTTTCTACTTGAAAATTTAACACACTAAAAGTCTTCCCTAGAGGCTTAGCCTTTTAACCCATTACCTCGTCACAGTATTATTATTATTATTATTGTTATTATTATTATTATTATTATTATTATATGATTCTGGTTTGTATAAGGGTCCAAGGCATATGTACATTAAACCATTTGAATTTGAATTTGAATCTCTCTCTCTCTCTCTCTCTCTCTCTCTCTCTCTCTCTCTCTCTCTCTCTCTCTCTCTCTCTCTCTCTCTCTCTCTCTCTCTCTTCTCTCCCCCCTCAACCTCTAACACTTTGTCCGAGTGGCCAGAAAGGGGAGGGTAGCGAGGGTGGTGTGCTGGGCAAATTGAAGGAGCCGTTGTTTCCCTTCACTAATTTCGTTAGTCATTCAATCCGGGGACTTACTCACAGTCACAGAACTAAAAATAGATCGGTGGACGCTACTGACGCCGACGGTAGCGACGCCTGGTGGTGGGAGATGCAAGAGGACGCCACTCTGGTGAATGAACAAGTTGGAAACGCAGAGTGAGAGTGAGTTAGTGAGAGAGAAAGATGGAGATAAAGAGAAATAGTATTACATTTTAATGTGACTTGAGTGTTGACTTGGCGATTTTTGTTTCATTCTTTACACGGTTAATGTAACGTTTGGACTGTTTGCACAACCAAAGAGAGAGAGAGAGAGAGAGAGAGAGAGAGAGAGAGATATATATAGAGAGAGAGATATATAGAGAGAGTGTGTTAAAATGTTCAATAGCTATCAATTTTGTTTCATATGCACCATATAGCCAAACAGAACGATAATATAATGTCCAATAAACACATGTAGCCTAATCAACAAAGAGAATCGCCCTTATTTGTGGACTGTGGGTGTTAAGACACAGAATGAAAAGCCAACTTATCCACCTGTCGACATCTGTGTATGTTTCGTCCTCCCAATGTTCATCAATATGCATTCTAATGTGATTTTCTTTGCAGAGATCGAGAGTATGTATAGGGTAAGACGGGGTAAAAAAAAAAAAACATGGGCGGGTAAGAAGCCCATGCCAATTATCTCATGAAATAAAGCAAATTTCAGTCACATTTTGCCCATGAGACGAGTGTTAATGTTTAGCATTCGTCTTATGGGCAAATTTGACTGAAATTTTCTTTATTTCATGAGACAATTGGCATGGGCTTCTTACCCGCCCATGGGCTTTTTACCCCGTCTTCCCCTACTGTACTTCAATCACCCACACTCACCAAATGAGGCTTTGTAACAAAAATGCCTCTACAGAGAGTATGGGTGTTCGCACCACCCGCAGTCACTGATAGAGGTTTTGTACTATAGTAGGGGTGTTTGAACCACCCGCAGTCACTGATAGAGGTTTTGTACTATACATTCTTCTATGTAGGGGTGTTTGAACCACCCGCAGTCACTGATAGAGGTTTTGTACTATACATTCTTCTATGTAGGGGTGTTTGAACCACCCGCAGTCACTGATAGAGGTTTTGTACTATACATTCTTCTATGTAGGGGAGTTCCCACCACCCGCAGTCACTGATAGAGGTTTTGTACTATAGTAGGGGTGTTTGAACCACCCGCAGTCACTGATAGAGGTTTTGTACTATATTCTTCTTTGTAGGGGTGTTTGAACCACCCACAGTCACTGATAGAGGTTTTGTACTATAGTAGGGGTGTTTGAACCACCCGCAGTCACTGATAGAGGTTTTGTACTATAGTAGGGGTGTTTGAACCACCCACAGTCACTGATAGAGGTTTTGTACTATAGTAGGGGTGTTTGAACCACCCACAGTCACTGATAGAGGTTTTGTACTATAGTAGGGGTGTTTGAACCACCCACAGTCACTGATAGAGGTTTTGTACTATAGTAGGGGTGTTTGAACCACCCGCAGTCACTGATAGAGGTTTTGTACTATAGTAGGGGTGTTTGAACCACCCGCAGTCACTGATAGAGGTTTTGTACTATAGTAGGGGTGTTTGAACCACCCACAGTCACTGATAGAGGTTTTGTACTATATGTAGGGGTGTTTGAACCACCCACAGTCACTGATAGAGGTTTTGTACTATACATTCTTCTATGTAGGGGTGTTTGAACCACCCACAGTCACTGATAGAGGTTTTGTACTATACATTCTTCTATGTAGGGGTGTTTGAACCACCCGCAGTCACTGATAGAGGTTTTGTACTATACATTCTTCTATGTAGGGGTGTTTGAACCACCCGCAGTCACTGATAGAGGTTTTGTACTATACATTCTTCTATGTAGGGGTGTTTGAACCACCCGCAGTCACTGATAGAGGTTTTGTACTATACATTCTTCTATGTAGGGGTGTTCCCACCACCCGCAGTCACTGATAGAGGTTTTGTACTATACATTCTTCTATGTAGGGGTGTTTGAACCACCCGCAGTCACTGATAGAGGTTTTGTACTATACATTCTTCTATGTAGGGGTGTTCCCACCACCCGCAGTCACTGATAGAGGTTTTGTACTATACATTCTTCTATGTAGGGGTGTTTGAACCACCCACAGTCACTGATAGAGGTTTTGTACTATACATTCTTCTATGTAGGGGTGTTCCCACCACCCGCAGTCACTGATAGAGGTTTTGTACTATACATTCTTCTATGTAGGGGTGTTCCCACCACCCGCAGTCACTGATAGAGGTTTTGTACTATACATTCTTCTATGTAGGGGTGTTTGAACCACCCACAGTCACTGATAGAGGTTTTGTACTATACATTCTTCTATGTAGGGGTGTTTGAACCACCCACAGTCACTGATAGAGGTTTTGTACTATACATTCTTCTATGTAGGGGAGTTCCCACCACCCGCAGTCACTGATAGAGGTTTTGTACTATACATTCTTCTATGTAGGGGTGTTTGAACCACCCGCAGTCACTGATAGAGGTTTTGTACTATACATTCTTCTATGTAGGGGTGTTTGAACCACCCACAGTCTCTGATAGAGGTTTTGTACTATACATTCTTCCATGTAGGGGTGTTTGAACCACCCACAGTCACGGATAGAGGTTTTGTACTATGCATTCTTCTTTGTAGGGGTGTTTGAACCACCCACAGTCACTGATAGAGGTGCAATTATGTAACAATAATTATATAAGGAGTGCATGGGTGTCTATACGGCCCGCAGTCAACAAATATGAACATCTTTATCAGTCGTCGGGGAAGGTTCATAACCTTCTTTTCTAGATAACGATATACATCATTTTGCCCCCAAATCGTGAAAAACTTTGAAGAAACCAACCAAAAGAAGCATTGCTCGCTTCCGGCAGACATTTTTTATAGGTCGCCATTTTCACCATTCTGCATCTCACCTCTAGTCCTACTTCTAATCCAGATTAACACCCTCCATTCTAATACTGACGTCACACCATGACCCGATTTAATCGAGAGAGAGAGAGAGAGAGAGAGAGAGAGAGAGAGAGAGAGAGAGAGAGAGAGAGAGAGAGAGAGAGAGAGAGAGAGAGAGAGAGAGAGAGAGAGAGAGAGAGAGAGAGAGAGAGAGAGAGAGAGGATGAGAGAGAGAGAGAGAGAGAGAGAGGGAGAGAGGATGAGAGAGAGAGAGAGAGAGAGAGAGAGAGAGAGAGTAAAGGGGGGGGGGGGGGGGAGGTACGAAGAAGAAAAAGAATAGGGAATGTCGACCAAGAAATCTGTGTCCAAGATGGCTCCCCATACTGATCTCGTTTGCAAACGTCAATTCGCGAGATTAAGTGGACTACCAGTGCTACGCCCCCTGTTGGTGGAACAAAGGGACGTTATTCTAGTGGAAGGACTTTGATTAGTGTCAGTTGGGAAATGGGACTGTTGCTTCCGATGAATACGATTAACATTAGGATAAATCTGTTTACATCCAGTTATTGGCTTCTGCAAAGAACACCTTTTGCTAGAGTGAATGCCCTTGGTGGGTGGGGGAAGATGGTTCAGTACTGACCAAACAGGGGGACAACGCCAATAACCCTATTTGATGCCACTAAATGGCTGCCTTTCGCAAGAGCGAATGCCCTTGTCAGTACTGACCAGGAAGGGCATCACTATCACTGTCAAGGGCGTTAATAACCCTAGTTGCAGAGGCCTATAGGCCTAGAACTGTCTGTGTCTGTGTATGTGTGTGATTGACTGTTTTTCTGTCTGTATGCTAGAGAGTTACTGTCCCCCAAACAATCAGTGTCCATCACTGTCACAAGTGAGTTACTGTCTCCCCTGGGTACAGGGGATTTTTTCCTCTCATTCTGCACTAGGCCTTAACGTGGAGTCTTTCGGATGAGACGATAAACCGAGGTCCCGTGTGCCCATGCACTTAGCATACGTTAAAACCAGTGGCAACGAAAAAGTTGTCATTTGGTCAAAATTTACCCCCCCCCTCCCTCATCAGTGACAAAAATCGCATGCAAAAAAAAAAAAGAAGAAGAAAATTGGGTGGCGCGCCTCTGGCTGCGACGCGTTCTCCAGGTGGGAGCAGCCCGAATTTCACAGAGACGCCTCTGTGACTATAAAGTACCTAATACCTAATAATAATAATAATAATATTAAGAAACACGATGTGTGACCATACAGACATTTGTGAAGAAAAACAGTTTGGTAGGAAAGTTAGGCTATTCATAGTTGATCACAAAAACCGACTTTGAATTAAAATTTAGAAAACTTGTAACAGTTGTAAAACAATAAATACAATTTGATATGCCATAATGTCCGGCACAAATAATTGGAAATTGTAAACAATTTTGTTTAACTATTTTCTTGATTCTCGGGGAAAAATACAAATGTCATAGTTTTGCCAAAGGGTGTTTGCCATTTGCATTGCTTCATATAACATTATTTTGTGGCTGCAAAATTACTTGGCTGCATTACGCCCCCCCCCCCTCTCTCTCTCTCTCTCTGTCTCTCACTCTCTCTCTCTCTCTCTCTCTCTCTCTCTCTCTCTCTCTCTCTCTCTCTCTCTCTCTCTCTCTCTCTCTCTCTCTCTCTCTCTCTCTCTGTTTCACACCCAAAACATTATGACATGTTTGATTTCAAACATTGCATTTTTAGTGCTGTTTACTGAATACCACAGCTAGTTTCAAACTATTGAAGTTACACCCTAATTTGTTTGTTTGTTCTGTTGTTTTGTTCATCGCTTGCGGGTCTAACTAACTCCTGTTTATCATTCATAGTTTTTGGGGTAATATCTTTAATTAGAACCATCCCAATGCTGCTATGCCATATTTGCATAGCTATACGCACATAACAAGAATACGTCAGCATACAAACGTATGATGAAAGCGCTTAGAGCTTAAAGATTAGGCGCTATAAAAGTTAAAATAAATGAAATAAGATGCATGTACACAAATACTGTAACACGCACGTACGTTTGCACAACACGCAGTGACGTGCACACACACAACCACATTTTCACCCCCCAAAATCAGATATATTTTATAATGATAATTTCGTTTTCTTTCTACCAGAAATCAACAGAAATTGTCTGACATTTTTCATTGCCACTTTTCTGTCAACTTTTCATAAACATATTTTTTGCCCTATTTCATACATATGGCACACAATATAACGATGGCTTGGAGTCAAAACGGACTATTTTTAGTTAGTCCATTGAACATATTGTGAAAACTAATAAGTTTTGTTTTTTTAAACTGCAGAAATATAAAAAAACATAATCCCCATTTTACATTATTTGCAGTCTTTTTTAATACAAGTTCTTAGTATTTGCAATAACATCAATAATATTAATAAGTCAATGGGCTATCTAGAGATAGTCAGTTTTGACTCTAAGCCATCGAATTTAATAAACAACAACAAAACCCCACAATTCAAGAAACAATGGAGAAAAAATACTAAGTCTGTCTCTTACTAATCATGAAATTCTAATAAAAGAACAACAATCGATGTTTAATGTGGTTAGACTATAGATATTAACAACAGCACGAATGTATGTAATCTTTGTCATAAACCCTTCCCAGACCCACTGGGAATTATCTTGACAGATACATCCAAGATACGATGCCAGACTAAAGCGATGATGTCTGGAACTGAATGTGTGTGTAGGGGTGTTTGAGGTCATCGCGTGAAAGGACAGAGAGGGGTAGTGGAAGAGCTGGTTTATGTGTGCGTGTGCGCGCTTGCGCGCGTGCGTGTGCTTGTTAGCACTGAACACTGAGAAACTTCATTTAACCCTTTCACCGCCAATGTCCCATTTTTGCACCACAATGATTTAACAACAATGTCATAAAATCTCTTGAAATCAGGCTCTGTTATTCAATGACATTGTGTTCCTAAATTTGGGCAGTAGGGATTGACCCCATTCTAAATGTGCCACAGAGAAATCCAACAATGTTGCAGACAAAATCTTTTCTATAGCCAAGTAGCTTTAATGCAAATTTTTGGCTCAGTGATGGATGGCGGTGAAAGGGTTAACAATGATAAATATTTTACGCAATGCCTATTCTTCCAATCTGCCCTTGGTTAAAAGAAAAGAAAAAGAAAATTGACTAGAAACATGAAAACAAAAAGATTTAAAAAAAAAGTCCAAACAAGAATTACATTAGAACACATAAGCGTGTACATGACCATGAGTGGTTAAGTGGGTGCATACAGTAGTGTGTGTGTGTGTGTGTGCGTGTGCGCGTGCGCGTGTGCGTGTGTGTGCGTGTGCGTGTGCGGGTGTGTTATTTGTGTTTCTGTGTGTGTGTCTGTGCGCGTGCGTGTCTGTGTGTCAGTGCATGTTTGTGCGTGCGCACTCGCGTGAGCGCGCTTATATGTGTGGATGTATGTATGCGCGCGCGCGCGTGTGTGTGGAAAGGAAGCAAGGTCTCAGATATGCATGTAGTCTGTTGGGGATTACTGATGTCGCGGAGCTTTAAGATGATGGCCGTTCTCCTGTGAATTGTATGCCACATTTCTGTAGCTACTGGGGGGGGGAGGGGGTGGGGGGGGGGGGGGGGGGGGGGGGGGGGGGGGGGGGGGGGGGGGGAGGGGGGGGGGGGGGGGGAGAGAGGGAGAGGGAGAGGGGGAGGAGGAGAGAGAAAGAGAGAGAGAGAGAGAGACAGAGAGACAGAGAGCGAGAGAGAGATGATACAAATATTTTCGATTCAAGCTAGGCAGAGACAGAGAGGGCTCTCATAAAAACATTCTTTAAGCAGAACTACTGTCTGCTCAAATATAAAAAATGTTTTGTTGGTGTTATCTAACTTTAAGGTGGTCTTAATCTTAAATCGATATACAAGTTAGCACGTCTGGGTTGGTTTTTGTTACATGGGATCTCATAATACTGTTTCTATTTCTTCTTTTTTTAT
>JAGGCT020004235.1:171394-181394 GCA_017654935.2 Phymorhynchus buccinoides
GCAAGAACAAAATCAAAGAAAAAATCCACCTAAATGGTTTATTTGAGACACAGCGTGCTATTATCGATTTTTATCTCACTAACTGGTATCAGTACCAGAATCCTTTCAGAGCAAAGACGTTGTACTATGCTAGTCTGTCGTTTCCGACAATGACTGCCAGATAGCAGAGGGGGCAGATACTAGTCTGGCGGGCTGGGCGAGAATTCGTTTATACTGGAGATGCCTAGCCCAGGGTACATCCCCACTCTCTCGGCCAAAGGGATTTGAGGACGCAGCTGGCGTTGAGGAAGGTCCCCAAAGACCAGCCCATCCCTTTGGCTGCGGCACCACAGCAGGTGCAAAGCCCCCCCCCCCCCCCCCTCGTTCGAGAGTCATAGTTTTCCACAAGAGACTAAACTGTACTATGATTTTCCATTACTGTAGAAAACCATGTATTGTACAGCTCTCATGTTACTGTTGGCCCCTAATGTAGGCTAATGTTAACCAATGATAAAAGCCATGTGAGTAAAGGCCACACACACAAGACATTAAGTCAATGTATAACTTGTGTTCCATTATCCTCAGCCACCTTTCTGGTAGTCTTCCTATTCCTCTTCTCGCACATTTTGTCGCCTTTTTGGGGTTGTCTTTCTTTGGGTGAAAACTCTTTAGTTCTTTTTCTCATCGATATTTCTGTCTGTCTGTTTGTCTGTCTGTGTATCTGTCGCTTATTTATTTAAAAAAATCGCTTTCTGCGTGCTTGTTTTTCTCGCTAAACCCAAACAGCGAGGGATCCCATTTCCCAACTGAATACTGATCAAAATCCTTCTACCAGAATAACGTCCCTTTACTCCTCCAACAGAGGGCGTTGTTATCGATTGATCTTAATGGCGGTTGCTTGATGGTTCGTCTCGCATGTGCTGTTACTTGCAGAAGAGCGGATGTTAAACCCCATTTTCAGGGGGAGAGGGGGGGGGGGGGGGGGGGGCTTTGTTGCATTGCATGGTAGCCGCTTAATCTCGCGTATTGATCTTTGCAAACGAGATCAGTGGGGAAGCCATCTTGGATGTCCACAGATTTCTAACCAGTGTTCCCGTCTTCCCTCTCTCCTCTTCTCTTTGCACATTATCTCCCTCTGTCCCCCCCCCCCCCCCTCCCTCCCTCCAGTCCCTCTACTACTTTGCTTCTCGGCTCTCTGTCTGAGCTTGTGCTAAATTAGGTAAGGGTGAGTGTGACGTCAGTGTGGCCTGAATCGTATTGATTAGTTGTTGAGAGAGAGAGAGAGAGAGAGACAGAGACAGAGAGAGAGAGAGAGAGAGAGAGAGAGAGAGAGAGAGAGAGAGAGAGAATACGAATACGAGAGAGAGATGATTAGGCCTTTCTGCCCGTTTCAAGTAGGGAAAAAGGGGGGAAGGGTGTGAGGGTAAAGATAACGATATGTCGTCATACTTTATATTGATAACAGAGAGATAAATTCAGAGAGAGGGAGGGAGGGGTTGAGAAAGACAGGGGGGGGGGGGGGTTGAGGAAAAGAGACAGAGAGAGGATGAAAGAGAGAAGGAGAGGGGGGGGGGTAAAGAAAGAGGGAGAGAGAGGGAGCGAGAATGAAAAAGAGAGTCTGAGTCTGAGTCTGAATTTTTCTGAGTTGGAGCTGATACAAACAACTACCACTCAATTGCGCCTATTTAAAAAACAAACACTTAATTGCGCCAATGCTATTGTGCCCGGTTTCCGCAGTTGATAGGCCTTAGAAGTCGAACTTCAAAATAAGTATACTATAAAATCAAGTCTAGAAACAACAACAAAAACATTGGAATTCTGTTTTCTGTAACTTTATCATGCTTGTCTCACTTTGGGTCTGACCCACGCACTGCTAGGTGAATGGTATCGTAATCAACTTTGGTGGAGTGGAGTTAATTAGAAAAAGAGAGTAATTACCCTTTGTTCAATTTCAATTTTATCATGAATGTTATAGATCTATCTTCGGATAATGTTTTTTTCAATGTATGCAAAAGTTCCATAATGTTGTGTTACCTCATGATCCATTTCATCGGGCCTGCAACCGGCGCAACTGACACACGGGCGCAATTGAGTATATTGTGGTGGTAATGAAAAAAAGGCGCAATTGAGATGCACCCAATACAGACAGACGGGCAGACAGAAAGGGGGGGGGGGGGGGGGGGGGGCTCCTGACAACGTATCTTCCATTCTCACCCTGACCCTCCCCCACTAATTCCCCCAATCTCTAGTCCCTGCCCACCTCAACAAAATGGCATGCACATAAATGTGCACCCGGTAGTTTCCAGACAAGAGAATGGCTCTCGTTTCGTCGTATGGCCTCCTTCTTTATTTTTTTTTTTTTTTCATTCTTTCTTTCTTTTTCGTTTTGTTAAAGAGAACTGGAAATGTGTTGAATCAAGGTCAAAGAACAAACTAAGAATGAAGGAAACAAAAGGTATACCACAGCAAATGCAGCGCAACTGATTTCTTTTTTTTTTTTACAAAACGCTTTGTTCGTAGCCATGGCAATGGATTGGAGGAACAACATTTTTTTTCTGAAAATGTAATACGGTTTCATGAAACGTTTTCAGTTTTTTGGTGTAGTGTAGTTTTGTTTTCCCGTAGATCCCCCTGAATTTACAGTGACAGAATAATCAGCAATTGATTGTGGTCGCTGAAGGAAGGTAAAAGCCCTTTAAGGTTGCTCTTGAAGATGAATATGTAGAACTGCTTAAACTTGGAAAAGGGGCATCTCCTCAAGTTTAAAACCCCTTCTGACGTTTCATTTTCCGCGTTCACTTTTCTCTGAATTCAGAAAATTCTCTGATAATTACCACGCCTGGTTCGGCCATTCTGTCAATTAAATTGCCCCAAATGAGGAAATAGCAGTGTTCGGGTTTTCTCGTTTTATCCTTTAACCTGACAAAACAATCGCGCAAAACCAAACAAGCACAGACACAAGCACATGTATACACACATACCCACACGCGCGCACGCACACACAGAGAGACACGCGTACACATACACACATACACGCGCACACACACCTACATGTGTTCACACACTCAATCACACACACACGCACACACACGCGCACGCACGCACGCACACGCGCGCGCGCACACGCACACGCACACGCACGCACGCACACGCACACACGCACACACACACACACACACACACACACACACACACACACACAGGGAGGAAGAGAGAGAGAGAGAAACACACACACACATATACACACACGCACAGACACCTACATGTGTTCACACACTCAAACTCACACACACACACACACACACACACACGCGCGCGTACACACACACACACACACACACGCGCGCTCGCGCGCGCGCAGAGAGAGAGAGAGAGAGAGAGAGAGAGGGGCGAGAGAGAGAGAGAAACACACACACACACACGCACACGCGCACACGCACGCACACGCACACACACACACACACACGTACACACACACACACACTCACACACACACACACACACACACACACACACACACACACACACACACACACACACACGTACACACACACACACACACACACACACACACACACTCACACACACACACACACACACACACACACACACACACACACACACACGCACGCGCACGCACACGCACACACACACACACACACACACACACACACACACACACACACACACACACATACACACACACACACACACACACACACACACACACACACACACACACACACACACACACACACACACACACACACACACACACACACACACACACACACACACCCCGTCCACCCACACACCAATGGACCCTGTCAGTCAAAAAGCAACCAGTTCTTGTCTGTTATTTAATGCTTTCTAAGGCACAACGTAGAAACAAACCAGGAACGAATTTTGCAGATGATGTTTTTTAAATAAAGATTTAAAAGAAAAGGAAAACAATTATCAACATGTAAGATTTAAGGGTTGCCTTTGTACTAAATATTGATTTGCAATTTAGACATACTATATTTCAAATCCAAAACGCTCAAACAGAAAACCCCACATAATTGAGTGAAAGAATACAGACAATTCTGTGTAGATCGAGTGGCACAGAGGTTCGCCTTGTGTCAAATAAACCCGAGTTCGAACCTGGGTACTGGGGATTTTTCCTCTCACTTTGCACTAGGCCTTGCGGTCTGAACGTGGAGTCTTTCGGATGAGACGATAAACCGAGGTCCCGTGTGCCCATGCACTTAGCAATCGCATGCCAAAAAACCCGGGGTGGCTCGCTTCTGGCTGCGACGCGCTCTCCAGGTGGGAGCAACCCGAATTTCACAGAGAAGCCTCTGTGACTAAAGTACCTATTACCGATTAAGGAGAACAAAGAAACCATAAATTAACAAATCAACTAACTAACCAACAAACTAACGATCTAAACCCCAACCAACCAATCTAACCAACACATGAATAAACTATACATGAATAATCAAATAAGATTGAACCAATTAGTAAGCAAACTGTGCACATGAATAACAAAAACGAAAGCAAATTTGTAAAATAAAAACGAGCTTCTTTAGCCTTATATTTTTTACACATAATGTACTTCATAATTAGGTGAAGACGGGGTAAAAAGCCCATGGGCGGGTAAGAAGCCCATGCCAATTATTTCATGAAATAAAGAAAATTTCAGTCAAATTTGCCCATGAGACGAATGCTAAACATTAACACTTGTCTCATGGGCAAAATGTGACTGAAATTTTCTTTATTTCTTGAGATAATTGGCATGGGCTTCTTACCCGCCCATGGGCTTCTTACCCGCCCATGGGCTTTTTACCCCGTCTTACCCCATACAAAACTGAATATTCCCCATCTCCTCACGATTTTATTGCAATTTGTTTTTTTGCACGTGCCGTTTGAGACTGTACAAATGGATAAGGTCACACATTCCTTTTAAGTCAAAAACAGAGGAAACTTATTGCTATCTTCATCACACTATGGACAATGATCATGGATGCACAGCATAGAATATAATAGTATAACGATTTGCCAATCATTCCAATGATACATAATACAAAACGCTACATAGGCCCGAGTGGCTCGGCATGTTTTAAAAACAAAATTCAAGTCAATTAATTATGGTCAACAAACCCAGATATATCAAATTATGTGCATATCTAAACAATTCGGGACTTTACTGGTGTTGCACTGCCTCCGGGCATTGCCTCCAGGATCGTTCCCACCATCTTTATATCTACTAATGTCCCATATGTGTCTGTTCCAGACCGGAGGACGATAAGCAGATTTTCATTCATCAAATGTATGTTTAGAACAAAGTTTTCTACATTTGTATGTGTTCTACCAACATCCAAAACATAAACCTTGGTGTAGAGTGGCACAGAGGTAACGCGTTCGCCTTGTGTCAAATATACCCGAGTTCGAACCAGGGTACTGGGGATTTTTCCTATCCTCTGCACTAGGCCTTACGGTTTGAATGTGGAGTCTTTCGGATGAGACGATAAACCGATGTCCCGCGTGCCCATGCACTTAGGACACGTTAAACCCAGTGGCAACGAAAAAGTTGTCATTTGGTCAAAATTTAACACCCTCCCCACCCATTTCCTTCCTCAACAGTCACACAAAAATCGCATGCAAATTTAAACAAATATGGTTGGCGCGCCTCTGGCTGCGACGCGCTCTCCAGGTGGGAGCAGCCCGAATTTCACAGAGACGCCTCTGTGACTAGAAAGTACCAATAGCAATAGCAATACCAAATAAACCAATGGCAATACTGTATACGGACAGAGAAATGGATGCTAAGATCATGGCACGTTTCTATGGATGGAATACAGGAATCGGTTATCAACTTATTGTTTTCACACGAAGTACTTCATTTATGACATTTGGTCAATGCAGAGTTCTATCGCGGCTCTTCTATTAGGCCTGTCTTGTCCAAGAAGTGAACTCCCACCAACCGACACACACCAGATCAGACAGCCAGCAGGAGCCATGTTGTACAACGCTGTATGTCTTTCCTTCTCTATCTCTGTCTCTCTTTAAATCTTGGTCCATCTCTCTTTCTCTCACGTATGCGACCAAGTCTCCCAATTCAAGTATAAGACTGGACACGACAATTGAAATTAATCATATAATACACATTTTTTTCCATGAAAGGCATTACCATTACTTTTTGTTGGGTACATTGTGGAATATCAGCAAATGAACGGGTAGACCAAGCTGCAAAAAGGCAGCTCAAAATATTGATAGCGAAGTATCAGTCAATGTTCCCTTAGATCTCATCTCACAGAATGTTTCTCAATCATAAATAAAACATCTCACGAACATGTTAAAACTTTATTGTTGAACTCAGACGTTCAATATTGCCATAAATGTATTCAAAATCTGATGATAGAGACTATTGGAAAACATTATGCAAGCATGTTACTTTCTCGTCCAGGGGAACACACACACACACACACACACACACACACACACACACACACACACACACACACACACACACACACACAGACACACACACACACACGCGCACGCGCACGCGCACGCGCACACACACACACACACACACACACACACAGACACACACACACTTGCACATGCATGTGCGCACACGCATACTCTCTCTCTCTCACTATCTCTCTCTCTCATTCTCTCTCTCTTTCTCTCTCTCTCTCTCTCTCTCCCCCCCCCCTCTCTCTCTCTCTCCCTCTCCCCTACAACACCCACCCACAAACACTACACCACACACTACCTACGGTGGTGACTTCGACACACTCTTCTCACCACAGAATTCAGGCAAGGTGACCGTACCGACAACTGTCCCATTCTTCACCACTCTCTCCACCACTGCAGGAGAACCGTTCTCTCGCTCTCTGAACACGAAGGGAAACCAAGAGAACAGGCGGCTGCACGCAGCCCTGGCCTCCAGCTGTCTAGGGGAAGGCGACTCCAGCTTGTGAAGATAGGAGGAAGTGACGCACAGCCAGGGGAAGTAATTCACCCTCAACACGGCCGCCATGTTGCAGGGCACCGGAAGCAGGGCTCCGGCGAAGGGGCGCAACTGCAGAGGAAAGACGTGGGTCAGAGGGAAGCGGAAGGTGGCTCTGTACTGGCGAATGTCGTCGTGGAGGTGAGTGCCGTTGGTTTTGAAGAAGAAGATGTCGATGAAAGGCCAGCGGTAGTTTCGCTGTTTGAGGGTGGGAGCGCGTCTCCAGTAGAACTTCCACTGAACTCCCTTCGGAGCCCACAAACCGAAATCTGGGACCGAGCTCAGCGCAGTGGTTACAGTTCCTCGTTGGTCGGCATCCATCATGACGTCAATGTCGTCATCCCAGGGAATGACGTCATGGTGCCTGTAGGCCCCCAGCATGGACCCTCCGTAGAGGAAGAAGGTCAGGTTACTGGCCTGACACACACGGATGAACGTGTGGAACACGTACAGCATCAACAGCCGTTCATCTCGGTTGATGAGGGGCTGAAAGGCCATCTGCAAATCGGCGGCCCAGACCGAAGCACTTTTGTTTAACGCTGGCTCTTTTTCTGCGGTGTACTTTCGCTCGTGCCTTTGGTTGTAGTAATGGAGACTGGGGTCCCCTGACCCTGGCTTTGTTGAGTCGAAGTACAGCACGTTGAGTTGACCCACCCGAGTCAGATCGATCGATCCCAGGCTGGAGTCATTCAGCTCAGGGAAAATCCAGTCAGTATTTTCTGCGTGCTGTAGATAAACCTTTCCATCCTTCTCTTTTCCAGTCACAACATTGCTGTAGAAAGTTCTAAAGGTTTGATTGAGTTGAGAGAAAGGCAGCACTTTTAGCCTTTTGTTGAATTCTGAAGAACTGATTGGTTTTGATAATATAGTTGAGAAGGAACGAGCTTGGTGTATTGCAGATCGTCCCTGCGAAAAAGGGGTTCTGTTGTTGTAATCACCAGTGTCCCTTGAATTTGAAGACATAAGCTGTGATCGGTGTACACGTTGTACACCAACCAGAGTCTTCCAGGGTATTGTTCGTTGAGGTCTGTGCAGAGACAGGGTCCAGGAGTAGGTTGAGAACAGTTCCAGACTTAGACAGGTCATTCCGATGACCATCACCAGAGCTAGACCAGTGCGGAGGAGTCCGTTCCGCCATCGACAACGGCGGAATAGTGGCCACATGGTGCACGATTATTATAAAACACTGATCCCTGAATAACTCAGAACATACCAATGAAGCCTTTAATGTCTTTTTTGGTGTTAATGCTCGAACCAAGAAGCCCGGCTACTTAAACCTAAAATGACTTTAATCTTTCTTGATATATTTATGTCAGAAACGAAGTTCAAATTCAAGCCGATTTCCAGACGAAATTTAGATGATATCGAATGTGTTCATGATTGCACAAAAGATGTAACAAGAAAAACAATCCGAGATATAATTGGGCATCCCACTGTTCGGTTTGTTCTTTTACTGAAGAGAAGCTTCTTTCTGTCCTCTTGCCATGTATTCCACTTTTTCCTGCTCACACTCAGCACAGCACAGTCATGTTCCATTCATCTTCCCTGAAGACAAATTGGTTTCTGGATGCTAGCTGACCTCTGTCCGACAGTATTTTGTAAGCCTTCTTTACTTGTACTTTCATTTCTTTTGCCTTCTCTCTCTCTCTCTCTCTCTCTCTCTCTCTCTCTCTCTCTCTCTTCTCTCTCTCTCTCTCTCTCTCTCTCTCTCTCTCTCTCTCTCTCTCTCTCTCTCTCTCTCTCTCTCTCTCTCTCTCTCTCTCTCTCTCTCTCTCTCTCTCTCTCTCTCTCTCTCTCTCTCTCTCTCTCTCTCTCTCTCTCTCTCTCTCTCTCTCTCTCTCTCTCTCTCTCTCTCTCTCTCTCTCTCTCTCTCTCTCTCTCTCTCTCTCTCTCTCTCTCTCTCTCTCTCTCTCTCTCTCTCTCTCTCTCTCTCTCTCTCTCTCTCTCTCTCTCTCTCTCTCTCTCTCTCTCTCTCTCTCTCTCTCCTCTCTCTCTCTCTCTCTCTCTCTCTCTCTCTCTCTCTCTCTCTCTCTCTCTCTCTCTCTCTCTCTCTCTCTCTCTCTCTCTCTCTCTCTCTCTCTCTCTCTCTCTCTCTCTCTCTCTCTCTCTCTCTCTCTCTCTCTCTCTCTCTCTCTCTCTCTCTCTCTCTCCTTTCCCAATTATATCAGAATCCCCCCTCGTCCCTTTTTGAGGAGCCCTTCGAGTTGAGAAGCCCCAGACACCCTATTTTCAGCCACGTTTCCAATCGATACTTGACGTCACAGGCACCCAGAATGCCAGTTACACTTCCAGATGATACACATCACAAACCTCTCACTTCCAGAATGAGCGCTTCTGACTGTATCGCGGGATATCACTCTACCGGCTTATATTACTTCTCTTTGTCAAAAAATGGGACTTTATACCACTTCTTGCCGAGACAAAAGGGCGATAATGTTAGGCCCGAACTGCTCATGCCACCTAGCGGCGAGTCAGGGGCAGATACTTTTCTGTGGCTATATACTACTACTTCATGACAGACAAGGGCGATAATCTTAAGTAGGTGGCGTTCGCATCTCAGGGCACGAGACAGGGGCAGATCATTTTCAGTATCAAGCCTCATTAAGACACCTCTTTTTGTCGCGCACGGGGCGAGGTAAAGTGAGACACAAAGAAAGAGATAGTGAGTGAGTTTGCGTTGCTGAAAAAGGTCTTCAAATGAGACGCCACCAAATGAGTGAATGCCCTTGGTAGCTGCTCGAGTATTGACCAAACAAGGGCGTAACTCTCGCCAATAACCCTATTGGAGGTCAAGGGCCACAACTCCACCTAACATCCCTTTCGATAAGAGAGATCCCACTCACGGGCACTCAACTGTCAGTTGCATTTGCGTTAGTCATAGAGATCACACACACACACACACACACACACACACACTAAAGTGCAAGTCGCGCTTCCAGTCTTTAGGATTCATGAATGCTAAACTGCAATGGCATTTTAGTTGAGGTTGTTTGTGTGTGTGTTTTTGCCTCGAGGCATCCG
>JAGGCT020004235.1:201394-246394 GCA_017654935.2 Phymorhynchus buccinoides
ACTTACAAACACAGGTATTGACTCACACAGACATGCACACACACATAATGTACTTACGCATACAGACAAGACAGACAGACAATATCTCGGTCATTTTCAAAACTTGGCCTGAATGAGACAGATAGAGTCAGAGACTCATACACATGCACACGTGTATACATGTATACACACAAATAATGTACACACAAGCACACATGTACACACACACACACACACACACACACACACACACACACACACACACACAACTTATGATTTAGACTTAAATTTAATTATTTTAAATGTAAACATGTTAATACTGCATGATGTACTTGTGTTGTATGTGGGGAGAAACTTCAGTACGCAGTTTCCAATTACCTGAAAATCCTTCAGTTGATTATTTTGAAATCTGGGGGGAATTCCTTCAGTTGATTATTTTAAAATCTGGGGGGAATTGTCAGGGGGGAAAATGTCCGGGGGGGGGGGGATGTCCTAGAATCAATTGTTTTATGCAGGCAAAAGTAAGTGATTTCACATTAGGATTTTAAAATCATCGACTGAAGGATTTTCAGGTAATTGGAAACTGCGTACTGCCTCAAATGATTGTGTGAGTATTCTAGTTTTCTACTTGAGAATTCTGGTGGGAATTGTCCAGGGGGGGGGGGGGGGGGGGGGGATATCCTAGGGGGGTTAAGTCCTAGGGGCAATTGTCCAAGGGGGAAATATCCTAGGGGGGAATGGTCCCGGGGGGGATTGTCTGGGGGGAAATGACCTGATACGAAAAAAATGTACTTCATAGTCCCTATGACATTTTTATTTTTGTTTTTTAAAAGGGTTAGATTTGGTTGCTCTTGTTAAGTAATTTAAGTTTTGTACACACACAAACACACACATACACACATACACACACACACACACACACACACACACACACACACACACACACACACACACACACACACACACACACACACAAGTCTGTGTGCTCCTTTCTGAATGAAATGTAAATGATGTCTCATTTTCAGACTCCAGACATTCAACAACTGCAACACTTACAGGAACTGTAAGCAGAATTCTCTTCTTTTCAGTTTTTATGCCTTATATTTTTAACCCTTTCACTGCCACAGAGAAATAGTTGATTTTCTTATAAAATTTAACTCGATCGCATCGCAGCTATTACAGCTAAGCTGCGTACAGGTATAGAAATTGCCTGATTTTAACCCTTTCACCGCCAGCCATCTTTGAGCCAAAAATGTCCATTACACTTGGCTACAGAAAAGATTTTGTCTGCAATATTGTGGGATTTCTCTGTGACACATTTAGAATAGGGTCAATCCTTACTACCCAAATTTAAGAATGCAATAACAAACCCTGATTTCAAGAGTTTTAATGACATGGGTGTTAAATCATTGTGGTGCAAAAATGTGACATTAGCGGTGAAAGGGTTAAATTATTAATCCCTTGACTGCCAGAGAAAATTAAAGAAAAATCATTAGACAAATCATGACATGAAAAAGACAACTGATAGAGCCAATCTGGCAAAATGGTCTGGGGATATAACTCTCTTGACTGTTAGAGCAAAAACCAGCATATCAGAGTTATTCCTCTTCATCTGATGTCATCAGTGATATCATCAAGTCAGTACGTAATACCTTATATGGCAGTCAAGGGGTTAAAAAAATCAAAACAAATCACCCCAGCCATACAATATACATTTTATATGGTAGAAATACTTTAATTTTACAGAAATTGGTTTCCCCACTACAAACTCAAAGTAAGATGCATAAACGTGGTCTAGGGGAGTGAAGTGAGTTTGAAAATGACCTAATTATGGAGTGCACACAGATTTACTTCCCTTGAACTTCAAGTTGAAGTGAATTCGTCAAGCTGACAGCCTTGTATTTCTTCTGCATACAATTAGTTCAGATTCATCCTCAATGATGATGTCACATAGCGCATTTATTTATGCGGAAGGATGTGATTGGGTTAAAAGAGACCTGTTAGTCTCAATCTAAGAAAAATGGTCTAATGATAATATATGTATTTCCTGACTTGTCTAAACCCAAAACCAGCATTTCAGGACTATGACATCAAAAGTTATGACATCATCAGTGACATCACACACCATGTAGTAGACAAAGCACAGGCTTTATATACTGAAATTCCCTGCCCCTGTCGTGTGCACTGAAACGCGCACGCCACCTACATAAGATTACCGCCTTTGTCTGTCAGTGTCACAAAGTAGTAATACTAGTATGTATATAGCCACAGAATATTCTCTGTCCCCTGACTCCTCACTAGGTGGCATGGTCGATTCAGTCATAACATTACCGCATTTTTGTGTGGCCAAGGAGTTGTTTAACCTATTCGCCGCCAGCCATTCCTCAACCAAAAAATATCCTTAAATTTAGCTAGGTAAAGAAAAAAATTATCTGCAATATTGGGAATTCCTCAGTAACATGTATAAAGTAAGGCCTATCCTTACCTCCCAAAAGTAAGAAAATAGGGTCTTCGGATAACAGGCTCTAATTTGATGCCTCATTGTGGTGCATAAATGCGACATTGTCGGTTCTGAAAGGGTTAAACTAAGCCTGAATTATTATGACTGCTTTGGTGACTGGGTGTTAAACCATTGTGGTGCATAAATGTGACATTGTCGGTTCTGAAAGGGTTAAACTAAGCCTGAATTATTATGACTGCTTTGGTGACTGGGTGTTAAACCATTGTGGTGCATAAATGTGACATTGTCGGTTCTCAAAGGGTTAGACTAAGCCTGAATTATTATGACTGCTTTGGTGACATGGGTGTTAAACCATTGTGGTTCATAAATGTGACATTGTCGGTTCTGAAAGGGTTAAACTAAGCCTGAATTATTATGACTGCTTTGGTGACTGGGTGTTAAACCATTGTGGTGCATAAATGTGACATTGTCGGTTCTGAAAGGGTTAAACTAAGCCTGAATTATTATGACTGCTTTGGTGACTGGGTGTTAAACCATTGTGGTGCATAAATGCGACATTGTCGGTTCTGAAAGGGTTAAACTAAGCCTGAATTATTATGACTGCTTTGGTGACTGGGTGTTAAACCATTGTGGTGCATAAATGCGACATTGTCGGTTCTGAAAGGGTTAAACTAAGCCTGAATTATTATGACTGCTTTGGTGACTGGGTGTTAAACCATTGTGGTGCATAAATGTGACATTGTCGGTTCTGAAAGGGTTAAACTAAGCCTGAATTATTATGACTGCTTTGGTGACTGGGTGTTAAACCATTGTGGTGCATAAATGTGACATTGTCGGTTCTGAAAGGGTTAAACTAAGCCTGAATTATTATGACTGCTTTGGTGACTGGGTGTTAAACCATTGTGGTGCATAAATGTGACATTGTCGGTTCTGAAAGGGTTAAACTAAGCCTGAATTATTATGACTGCTTTGGTGACTGGGTGTTAAACCATTGTGGTGCATAAATGCGACATTGTCGGTTCTGAAAGGGTTAAACTAAGCCTGAATTATTATGACTGCTTTGGTGACTGGGTGTTTTAAACCATTGTGGTGCATAAATGTGACATTGTCGGTTCTGAAAGGGTTAAACTAAGCCTGAATTATTATGACTGCTTTGGTGACTGGGTGTTAAACCATTGTGGTGCATAAATGTGACATTGTCGGTTCTGAAAGGGTTAAACTAAGCCTGAATTATTATGACTGCTTTGGTGACTGGGTGTTAAACCATTGTGGTGCATAAATGTGACATTGTCGGTTCTGAAAGGGTTAAACTAAGCCTGAATTATTATGACTGCAATTGTGAGAAAAATCATTTTCTCTTTCTCACTGATGGAATCATGTTTTATTTCACTGATCAGAGATAAAATTTTGCATACTGTTTTGCAATTTTTTTTAAAATTGCAAATGTTCCATTATTTCCCAATCCCCCCCCCCCCCCCAACTTTAGAAACGTTGTCTCCCCTTCCCCCCCTTCCATATCAGCCTTTCTCTCCATTTCCTTACCACCCTCTATCCTTGGATTGTTCGTGTACGTGGGTGTTTTTAGCTGGGTTCATTCACTTATGTCTCCCTCCTTGACTCCATTGGTTGTAGAGTGGCACAGTGGTATCGCGTTCGCTTCGTGTCAAGTAAACGCGAGTTTGAACCTGGGTACAGGGGATTTTTTCCTCTCATTCTGCACTAGGCCTTAACGGTCTGAACGTGGAGTCTTTCGGATGAGACGATAAACCGAGGTCCTGTGTGCCCATGCACTTAGCATACGTTAAACCCAGTGGCAACGAAAAAGTTGTCATTTGGTCAAAATTGAATACAATGTCATCATTGTCATTATCATCATCATCGTTATCATCATCGTCATCATCATCATTGATATCATCATCATCATTGATGTCATGATCATCATCAGAGTGGCACAGTGGTAGCGCATTCGCCTCGTGTCAAGTAAACCTGAGTTCGAACCTGGGTACAGGGGACTTTTCCTCTTACTCTGCACTAGGCCTTACAGTCTGAACGTGGAGTCTTTCGGATGAGACGATAAACCGAGATCCGGTGTGCCCATGCACTTAGCACACGTTAAACCCAGTGGCAACGAAAAAAAGTTGTCATTTGGTCAAAATTTAACCCCCCCCCCCCCCTTTCCTTCCTCATTAGTCACACAAAAATCGCATGCAAAATAAAGAAGAAAAAAGGGTGGCGTGCCTCTGGCTGCAGCGCACTCTCCAGGTGGGAGCAACCTGAATTTCACAGAGACGCCTCTGTGACTATAAGGTACCTAATACCTAATGTGTGGAGTATCTCTAAATTGTTTGTTGCCTGTCTGTCGTTTCCGACAATGACTGCCAGATAACAGAGGGAGCAGCTGCTGTTCTGGGGGGCTGGGCTAACATTTGTTTATACGTGCATCCCCACTTTCTCAGCTAAAGGGATTTGAGGATGTGAGTTGGCATTGGGGGAAGTCCTCAAAGGCCAACCAATCCCTTTGGCTGCAGCACTGGAGCCAGTACAAATGCCCCATAGTTAGAGTCGTAGTCTGTAACAAAAGACTAAGCTATACCATGTTATTTTAATACTGTAGAAAATCATTTATAGTACAGCTCTCATTTACTTTTGGCCATTTTTACAGGCTAATGTCAACCAGTGATAAAAGTCATTTGAGTAAAGAGCTAATTAAATCTCTAAATAAAAAGCTAATTAAATCTCAAAAAACCTTTCCCTGGCGCTTTGCCCGTCGAAGGTTGAAAAAATAAACCGAAATATTGCGCTATTTTATCAGTGGTTTTTTTTTTTATATTGATAAATCTCTAAATATGGACGAGTCAATAATGCTGCCATTGATTGACCACAATTACTGTATGTGTTATGAGAGAGAAGTCATGCTTCTTTTGTTGTTGAAAATGTATTGGCATAGGCCGCTGTTGTCCTGATGTTTGTGTGAGATATTGCTTCTTGCCAGTGTTGCTCATGCCTGTACGTTGTAATCCTCTGTTTCAGCCATCTGCAGAGCAACAAGCTGCAGGCTTTGCCTGAAGGTACCGTAAAATCTGGACTATAACTAGTATAAGACGCACCTGTATATAAGCCGCATCCTTTAAATTGACAAAATAGGCATTTATGCACATATAAGCCGCACCAGTTTATAAGCCGCAAAGAAAATTGTATGTGCACAAACCAACACAAATATAGAAATTCTCCTTTCAGAACATGAGTATTTAATGTCCTCAGACACTTTAAACGTGAGATTTGAATCTATTGATTACCAAAACCAGTTTTGAGTATAAAGAAGCTCAAAATAGGTTGAACAATGTGGCCAGAAACAGATTTAATCATACTGATAAATGTAGAATGGGAAAACCCCCACAGATAAGCCGCATCAGTCTATAAGCCGCAAGGGCCTAAGTTGAGGAAAAAAGTAACGGCTTATAGTCCGCATTTTACGGTACACTGTACTGTAGAATTGTCAAGTATGTTTTGAGTGTTTTGCTTTTTATTCGTAAGCAAGCATAAACTTACAATTATGCAATACACCTTGGCTTAACCCTTTCGCCGCCAATGTCGCATTTATGCACCACAATGGTTTAACATCCATGTCACTAGAAGGCATCAAGGTAAAGGTAAAGATGTGCCACCCCCCATGCATTTCTCGGTTAATTGTATTTTTCCGTTTTTGCCTTTCTTACCATACATAAAGCTGTATTTTAGGAACATTTTCAGCTCATTACCTTTTTGGAATACTAACCCTAACCCTAACCCTAAACCTAACCCTACCCCCCACTATGTACTGCAGTACACCGCGATTTGTCACAGTTGTGGTTCGTTGCGTTTTTCCGTCTTATACGGTGGGGGGTAGGGTTAGGGTTAGGGCTAGGGTTAGGGTTAGTATTCCAAAAAGGTTATTAGCTAAAAATGTTCCTAAAATACAGCTTTATGTATGGTAAGAAAGGCAATAACGGAAAAATACAATTAACCGAGAAATGTTGGGGGGGTGGCACATCTTGACCTTTGCCGGCATCAAATCCAGGTCTGTTATCCAAAGATCCTATTATGTTTGGGAGGCAAGGATAGGCCTAGTGTTATACATGTCACAGTTCAGAATTCCTAATATTGCACATTTTCTCTACCCAGCTAAGTTTAATGGAATTTTTTGGCTGAAAAATGGCTGGCGGCGAAAGGCTTAATGCTGTAATGCCCATGGCCACAATCAGTTGATTGAAATGTATGTCTTGCATTCTCTAATGTATTCATTTTCAATAGAGATGTAGGGTGAGGATACGTGAACCAGTCTGTTAGAAATGTTTGTACGAATGGTGAGTGACAAGCGCATTGAGTTGCTTACCAAGATTATGCGCTATATAAGCATTATTAATTATTACTTATTATTATACTAAAAACTTGATGTGAAAGAAAGTTTTGTTTCTTAGTTTCAAAAAGATAATTATCTTTATATATGAAATTTTTTTTTTTAAAATGATTCAAACTTTGATTTAGTGTTTTGTGTTTTCTTCTTCATCGATCGTTCAGACCGGAATGCCAGTGACACGAACGAAGGCTGCCGTCCGCACGTTTTGCATACGGATATAAACTCACAAATAGAAAGTTAAATGTACCTTTAACATATTCAAGGGGAATCATTCTGTGCAATCTTTTTTTTAATAGATCTCATTCTGTGCGACTTACCGTTACATCTGCTTTATTTGTGTTTTTTTGTACTTTATAATCACAGAGGCGTCTCTGAAATTCAGGTTGCTCCCACCTGGAGAGCGCATCGCAGCCGGAGGTGTGCCACCCATTTTTTTATTTTTTATTTGCATGCGATTTTTGTGTGACTGATGAGGAAGGAAAGGGGGGTGGGTACATTTTGACCAAATGACAACTTTTTCGTTGCCACTGGGTTTATCGTGTGCTAAGTGCATTATGGGCACATGGGACCTCGGTTTATCGTCTCATCCGAAAGACTCCACATTCAGACCATAAGGCCTAGTGCAGAGTGAGAGAAAAAATCCCCTGTACCCAGGTTCGAACTTGGGTTTACTGTGAATGAGGTGAGTCACACAAATTTGTAAAAAAAATGTGGTCTCTTTCAGAAATCTGTGAGCTGCCCCATCTGGAGACTCTTGGCGTCAGTGATAATCGGCTGACTGATGTCCCGGGGGCTATTGGTCGACTGCGCAGTCTGAGGCATCTGCACCTGGCAAGAAACAGACTCACTCAGCTGCCAGCTGGTGTGTGTGTGTGTATCTGTGTGTGTATGTGTGTGTGTGTGTGTGTGTGTGTGTGTGTGTGTGTGTGTGTGTGTGTGTGTGTGTGTGTGTGTGTGCTTGTGTGTGTGTGTGTGTGTGTGTGTATGTGTGTGTGTGTGTGTGTGCGTGTGTGTGTGTGTGTGTGTGTGTGTATGTTTGTGTGTGTGTGTGTGAGTGTGTATCTGTGTGTGTGTGAGCATGTGTGAGCACATCAAACTCACAAAGCTGCCAGCTGATTTGTGTGAGGCATCTGCACCTAGCAAGAAACAGACTCACTCAGCTGCCAGCTGGTGTGTGTGTGTGTGTGCGTGTGTATGTTTGTGTGTGTGCGTGCGTGAGTGTGTATCTGTGTGTGTGTGTGAGCACATCAAACTCACAAAGCTGCCAGCTGATTTCTGTGTGTCTGTGTGTTTGTATCTGCGAGTGTGTGTGTGTCACTGTGTGTGTGCGTACGTGTGTGAGCGCAACAAACTCTCAAAGCCTGGTTACGGTTTGTATGTGTATGTGACACTGAATGTCTGTGGATTTTTTGTGCGTTTTGCACTGCATGTGTGTGTGCCTGTGTATGTGCAGGATGGATGGGGGTGAGGTATGTGAGTTCCATAATTGTACTTGATAGCCTTAAAAAATTATGTGTCAAATCTTGATTGACTCAATATCGATGCTCATAAAAAAAACCTGACTTTTGTTGTAAAAATCTGTTTTATATTTTTTACAACAAACTTGCTAATATAAAAAACAAAACGAACTTAAAATGAAAATAGACTAAAAAAATAGAATGCTAAATCGTTACCCCCCAAAAAAATTTCCTGGTTTTGTGAATCTACGTAACATAAATAGTATTATGTCGTAGGCACTGAAGAGGTTAAATATCGTTATAATTATTAATAATATTACTACTACAGCGGAACCTCCCATTATAAGACTCCCTCCCACATAAGACCTACTTCTCCGAGACATTGCCCTTCTTTTTAAGTATTAAAATTACCTCCCTTATAAGACCCCTCATTTGTAAGACCTCATTTTGGATGATTTTTTTTTTAAGGGAGGTTCTACTGTATTATCATTTGCAAATTTCGGGCCATTTTGGGCAGAACTAGGGGAGCTAAGCCTGCTGCAGACTCTGGACGTCAGTCACAACCAGCTGCGCCACCTTCCCCCGGAGCTGGGCGGTTGCGGCAGTCTACAACAGCTGCGTGTGGATTCAAACCACCTGGTGACCCTCCCCGCAGAGCTGTGCTGTTTGTCGTCGCTGACAGAAGTCTGTGCCTGTAGCAATCAGCTGCTGTCTTTACCACAAGGTAGGACGTGTGTGTATTGTGTGGATGCAACCTGGCCTTGGATAGGAGGCAGCGCCTGTAGCAACCAGCTGCTGTCTTTACCACAAGGTAAGACGTGTGTGTATTGTGTGGATGTAACCTGGCCTCGGATACGAGGCAGCGCCTGTAGCAACCAGCTGCTGTCTTTACCACAAGGTAAGACGTGTGTGTATTGCATGGATGTAACCTTGCCTCGGATACGAGGCAGCGCCTGTAGCAACCAGCTGCTGTCTTTACCACAAGGTAAGACGTGTGTGTATTGCGTGGATGTAACCTGGCCTCGGATACAAGGCAGCGCCTGTAGCAACCAGCTGCTGTCTTTACCACAAGGTAAGACGTGTGTGTATTGCATGGATGTAGCCTTGCCTCGGATACGAGGCAGCGCCTGTAGCAACCAGCTGCTGTCTTTACCACAAGGTAAGACGTGTGTGTATTGTGTGGATGTAACCTGGCCTCGGATACGAGGCAGCGCCTGTAGCAACCAGCTGCTGTCTTTACCACAAGGTAAGACGTGTGTGTATTGTGTGGATGTAACCTTGCCTCGGATACGAGGCAGCGCCTGTAGCAACCAGCTGCTGTCTTTACCACAAGGTAAGACGTGTGTGTATTGCATGGATGTAACCTGGCCTCGGATACCAGGCGGCGCTTGTTTTTCAAAATTTGGACTACCAAAAAAACATGAATCAAAGGGGAAAAAGTGTTGAATTCTCACTTTACAAGCCTGGAATAAGCTTCAAATTGAGTATGATTTTTCTTTTTCTTCAGCATAATCATGGAGAAAGGGGGGGGGGGATCCAACATCAAATATCTAGGTGAAACATTCGCCCCCTGACCCTCCAGCCCTGTACCCTGCCAATGCTGATGATCATTATGATGTATGTGAATGATGTGTGACGATCATGATGATGAGGATGACAATGATGAGGATGATATTATGCTGCTGCTGATGATAATGATAATGGTGATGACAACTATGATGACAATGATATTATCATGCTGCTGCTGCTGATCTTTATGATGGTAATGATGATGACGACTATGTTGATGATGATGTTGATGTTGATGATGGTGGCAGATCTGGGGCGCATTGCATCTCTACAGTCAGTGTATGTGGACGACAACTCCTTCCTGAAAGCAGTGCCAGCCTCCCTCCTACACAAAACCGTCGGATTTTGCAGGTTAGTTTGCTCTGTGTGTGTGTGTGTTTGTTGTTTGTGTGTGTGTGTATGTTGTGTGTTGTGTGTATGTAATGTGTGTGTGAGTGTATGTGCATGCGTGTGTGTGTGTTTGATAATCATATGTAAATATTAATTCTGATTTCAGTCTCCGGAAATTCTTGTGGAGATCTTCATTGGGAGTTGACCAATGCATGTGTTTACTGTGCTGTTTTGTATTCCTAGTTTTGTAAAAACACGAGCTATGCATTGCAACCAACACGAAGGCATGTGCATCATTTTCTCCGTGTGTCTGTGTGTGACAAATTGTAAACTCCTTGCTCTGCAGCCTAAGCTATCGAACCGATCATAACGAAAATTGGCAGAATTGTCCCGGCTATGTGTTCACCCAAACCATGTTAGTCAACTCACAGACCCAATATCGTTGAACACCAAAAATAAAAGAAACCCCGCTCCACTCCCCTCCCTCCCCCAAATAATAAAGAAATAGAATTAAACGGCCCACAGAGCTTCTCAGACTTTAGCATCTTCGTTTGTAGTCGCTTATGCTGGTCATCAGGTTTAACCCTTTCAACGCCAGCCATTCCTCAGCCAAAATTTTACCATTAAACTTATTTGGGTAGAGAAAAGATTTTGTCTGCATCTTCATTGGGATTCCTCTGTGACGTGCATAAAATAGGGCTATCCTTTCCTCCCAAAATGTAAGAACATAAGGTCACTGGATACCAGACCCTCATTTGATGCCTTTCAGTGACATGGGTGTTGAATCATTGTGGTGCCAAGAGGCGACAGTGCTGATGACAGGGTTAACCCTTTCACTGCCAGCCATATTTCAGCCAAAAATTGCCATTCAATTTACCTGGGTAGAGAACAAAATCCATCTGCAGTATTGGGGATTCTTCTGTGAAATATATATAAAATAAGGTCTATCCTTTTCCCAAAACTAAGACAATGCTGGTTCTTTGGATAATAGACCCCAGTTTGATTTACCTTTTAGTGACATAGGTGTTATAATCACTGTGACATATATAAAATAAGGTCTATCCTTACTTCCCAAAACTAAGAACATAGGGTCTTTGGATACCAGACCCCAATTTGATGCCTTTTAGTGACATAGGTGTTAAATCACTGTGACAAGATATATAAAATAAGGTTAATCCTTTACTTCCCATAACTCAGACAATATTGTCCTTTGGATAATAGACCCCAATTTGATGCCTTTTAGTGACATAGGTGGGGATTCACTGTGACATATATAAAATAAGGTCTATCCTTACTTCCCAAAACTAAGACAATAGGGTCTTTGGATAATAGACCCCAATTTGATGCCTTTTAGTGACATAGGTGTTAAGTCACTGTGGTGCTAAAATGCGACTTTGGTGGTGAAAGGGTTAAAGCAACGGCCTTCTAAGCTCTGTGTCTGGTCAGTTTTATTTTGCACACACATATTTGCAACTCTGGTGCTCATATTATTTGACACATCGGCTTTCAGAGCAGTGTTTCACTGACTCACTAAACGTAACACATTTTTACTGATGCTCATTTAAAAAAAAAAAAAAATGTTCTTTAAAAAAATATTTAAAATAGAGATTTTCCCTCCGCCCGTTCAAAATCCAGGTAACCCCTTGAAACTCTATAGACGTATTTTTGCACACTGAGTCTGATCCAGTCATTTCGAGGATAGAATGACCACACATGCTCTTGACCAGCAATACCACATCCCTTCATCGGCTGGAGCTGGGTGTCGTAGGATGGTTGAATGAATGCAGAGTTCTCTCTCTCTCTCTCTTATGTTTGTCTGTGCCTGAGCCTCTCTTTTTCTCTCTGTCTTCTCTTTCTCTCTCTGTCTTCTCTCTCTCTCTCTTATAAAACAACTGGGAGTACCTGTATAACATGTCATGGGTGAAAATGAAAAAAAATCTCTCACTCCTGAAATGACAGATTTCAATAGTCTCTGAATCATCCCATTCCTGAGGTGGTGACTGCATATTTCTTGTAAGCATGTATGTTTGTGTTTTAGGGGGGGGGGGGGGGGGGTAGTTTTGCATGTATCACCATGTTTCTGTCTCCAATCAATGCCAGCAGACTTTCTGGGTTTTTTTTTTGTAAGACCATTGTTCAGGATGACAAGGTGGCCATTCCCGAAGACTTCCGATCAACTTTTCATTCCTGTTGTTGTTGTTGGCGTACCCTGGCTAAAAGACTCCAGGGGTCATTCCAACAGTGGAAGCACCTGAACACTATGGTACAAATGCACCAGCTACGGATGAGAACATTACCGGGTACGTGTGTGGCCGCTTTTGATGGCCCCACTACGTGGGCAGCCACACTCCGTCTTCGGGGAATTTTGGAGACTGGTGATGTTATGCTAAGTGCTTGTCATGGCTGAAGACAATCCCTGCGTAACTATGCATGGCAAAACAACAGCATTTTGATGTAGCCTTGGTGTTCTAGCTTTTGTCAATTGGTCTGACACAGCCTTAAGCCAAGGCGGCTTTTCATTCCCGATTTCAGGAGCATTCCTGAACTTAACCCTTTCACCGCCAACATCGCATGTTTGCACCACATTGATTTAACACCCATGTCACTAAAAGGCATCAAATCAGGGCCTGTTATCCAAAGACCCTTTTCTCTTAATTTCATAACTAAAGATGTTGCCATGTTTATATTTTATGCGTTTAAAAAAAGATATGAACTTATGCATTATAAAATGTATTTGGATAACACGTTAATGCTGAGTGAAAGGATATTCACTTTTGTCCTGTTTTCATGTATTACATTATGTGTGTATATGCGCACCCTCAATGTTATAGGCCGGAGGTCTGACATTAAAAGTTTTTGAGTTTAAATTTGAATTATGTCCACTCCTGCCCAGGTCTGGCCGGTCGTCCATCCCCGACTCCCTGTTGGCCCAGCAGCATTGCGTGGTGCTGGACAGTGGGCAGGAGGGCACGGACAGGGTGCCTTTACCCGCGTCCATCACCAGTGTAGGGGACCTGTGCGATCACTGCGTCCCTCCCCTCCTGGAACTGGCACTGAGGGCTGTGCACCGCTTAACGCACTCTTCAGGTATTGAGCGCTTGGCTGATAATCTCATTTTTTGTTTGTTTGTTTGTCGATCGCCGATCACACTTGGAGTCCATATCTTGAGACGAAATTGGTGGTCCTCTGCAGGGTGTCCACAGACCCGTGCAGCTTGTCTTGGAGGGGCTCCGGCGTTGGCCATATCTCCTCCCTCAGCGGCCGGTGGCCCCCACAGTCCTGCAGAATGTGGGCCGTGTCCTGCTCTGCTTCTCCGCAGGGACACATGGGGGACGGCACAGCATGCATCTTCCTGAACAGATGCTGGTTCAGTCTGTTGTGCCCTGTCCTCAGGCGGAAGATGACCACCTGCTGTGATCTGGGTAGCAGTCCTGTTTCTGGGTTTCAATAGAAGACTGATAATCTCATGATACCTCAAGGTTCCTTTACAGGAAGAAAGTCTGTGTGATATCAATTACCGGGTATGGAGGCTGTTTAGATTATTATCATTCTTTTGGAGCACTCTTGCTAATTGTGAGGTGTGGAGGGATGCATACAGGGTGTTTGAAGGTAGATGTTTTGATGTTTGATTCGTTTCTCTTTTGCATGTCGTTGTTTTTAATTGTGTTGATGCTTGTAAATTTTGGTGTCACTTTCACTTATTTCTATTTAAGGATTTTTTTTTTTCTCATACGATTTCGCTGAAATTTGCCGAAAAATTGAAGGATACTATTCTTATGCTACGTTGCCAGTATTAAACCGATTGGCCGAAATATGGCAAAAAATGGCGAATTTTGACCAAACTTTAATGTTGAATAACTTGAAAACGGCTGCACGGAATACTTAAATATTTTCAGTATTTATTAAAGAGTAACATTGCAATACTTTCGTTATAAATTCGAACTGGAAGTGGGGACGAAAATGGCCAAACTTGAATATTGAATAACTTGCAAACGGCTGTTTCAATGGCTCTCAAAAGCAAACATAAGCCCTCTAATTATTATTATTATTACTACCGTATTTACGGACTATAAGGCGATACTTTTTTCCCCTGACTGAGACACCTGCGCCTTATAATGTGACTAGTAAAATAATAAGAAAATATAATAGCAGAGTCTGAATTTTGGGTATCTCCCCTATACAGTATCTCCCCTCTTTCTCTGTCCCTGCAGCGGTTGGCGTACAGGATGGGGAGATCCCCAGGGATCTACAAACGGTGCTCCGGGGGCCCAGCGGTCACTGCCAGCACTGCCACAGCGCAGTCTTCCAGTGGGCCTTCCCCATTGTGTTCCGGGCGCAGGTTAGCATCAGATCTAACGCCCATCGCTCAGTTATCAGAATTGTCAGCTAATTTCAGATGATTGAGAATTTCTGAGGATTGGCTTCTACTGTCAGAGGTTTTGCCTTTAAATTGAGTGTTATATTTTCTGTTAAATAGCATTTTATAGTGATTTCTCACTGCATAAAGCCTTTTTGGTGATGCTGGGAATTGATTTCAATGTTGTCCCGCTATAGTCTGGGGCCTTGGACCGCAGCTTTCAAAGGATTGGACTTCAGACTATTCTGATGCCTGGACTTATTGTTCTTTGCGTTTTCCTGGAGTTTCTTTTAGAGTAATTTGCCGTGCAGGAATTAAAGTGCGTGGGTGCGACTCAGTTTCAAACTGATTTTTTTTTTTTTTAATTTACCAAAAAATTAATTCCCCCCCAAAAATCGACCACAAGTGAGCAGACTGATAAGATCCGGACTTCCTTACTCGTCAAACCCAATCAGATCTTCAGTTAGAAACAACAAAGCAATAAAAGTTCCCTCCTCAAACACCGACCAGTTCAAAAACTCTTTCTTTGTTAGAACAGCAACAGAGTGGAACCATCTGAATAACAGCACCGTCCAAGAGGCCTTCAAAAGACAGCTATTAATCAACCAACATCAATAAACCGCCTCTGCGCAATCTCTCCCCGTCGCAGTTATGCCAGACTACTGGATTGTAGCAACGTATTTGAAAGAAGAAGCGATTTAGGGTGTTTTGAACTCGGTTGTTCTATCTCGGAAGTCTTTCGGGGAATCTTGAAAACAGCACAGTGATGCCATATTGTTTTCAAAGGCAATGTAATCATTTTACAAGGCTTAACTGTCTCTGTCCATCATTTTAACTGTCTGTCTCATTATCTCCATCTCTCTTGCGTTGCCCCCCTGAATTCTCCAACAGGGCTCTACCCCTGTGCCCCGCCGGGGCCCTGTGTGGCTCCTGGACCCCTGCCTTTCAGTGTGTTTTTTCCATTTTGCGAAGTTCAGGCATGGTAATTTTCAGAGAACTCTCTGTATTCAGAAAAAAGTGAATGCCGAAAATCAAATGTCAGAAGGGGTTTTAAGCTTGAGAAGATGTTCTTTCCCCAAGTTTAAACAGTTTTAGATATTCATCTTCAAAAGAAATTACCTCCTGATCGCCATAAAGGGCTTTTAATTCCTTAAATAAATTAAGAGACGTCTCCTGAAATCCTATAATATTTTCAGAGAAAATTCTTCTTCTTTTTTTTTGAGGGGGAGGGGGGTTACGGAACCCAGGTACCCCCCCTGGATACGGCCCTGTATCTGCTAAGTCAAAATTGAAAGGACTGATTTTATTTAATCCCTTCTCTGCCGTCGTCTACTACTACTACTACTAGGGGTGTGTAATGTTATTGATGATGTCATAACTTTGATGTCATAGCCCTGGAGTGAAGGGTTTAATCTCTAGACCGTTTTCTCAGATTGAGTTAACAGGTCTTGTTTCATTAAATTCTATAATTAAAAAAATCAATAATTTTTCTATGGCAGTGAAGGGGCTAAGAGATAGCCAATATTTTGAGCTTTAACACACAAAAAAAGTTTTTCCATAAGGATTAAACTGGGAGACAAACTTGTGAATTTGTGGTTTTAACCAGTAAACCCGATTTTGAGGGAGCCGGATTTCTACTGCACATGATGATGTGTGTGCAGGTTCAAACCCACAGCCTGCGCCTGCTGGGCCTGTGCTGCTCCGCCCCCTGCCTCAGGCACCGCTCCCTGCTGGCCCACCTGCCCCTGCTTTTTCCCCGCATGGAGCACCTGGCTCTAGCTCTGGTGCTGGCCTAGGCAATGACAGGTTCAGCCCGGCTTTCAGGAATATCGGCGTTTCCTTGCGTGGAGGATCTGCCTCTAGCTCTGGTGCAGGCCTAGGCAGTGACAGGTTCAGCCCGGCTTTCTGGAATACCATGGTGTTTCCTCGCCTGGAGGACCTAGCTCTGGTGCTGGCCTAGGCAATGACAGGTTCAGCCCGGCTTTCTGGAATACCAGTGTGTTTCCTTGCCTGGAGGACCTGTAGCTCTGGTGCTGGCCTAGGCAATGACAGGTTCAGCCCGGCTTTCTGGAATATCAGTTTCCTCACATGGAGGACCTAGCTCTAGCTCTGGTGCTGGCCTAACAAATTTCAGTGTCTGCCCGGCTTTCCAGAATACTCACAAAGTTTCCTCGCCTAGATTACCTAGCTCTACTGGCCTAGGGATTTTCAGTGGTTGCCCGGCTATCCAGATTACTAGCGTTTCCTCGCCTAAATTACCTAGCTCTAGCTGTAGTGTTGGCCTAGGCAATGACATGTTTAGCCCGGCTTTCAGGCATTCCATGTCTGTGTCCTTGCTTAGAGGAACTGGTTCCAGCTCTGGTGCTGGCTGAGGCAGTGCCTGTGGATTTAACTCAATGAAGCCTTGCCGGCACCCCCGGTGTATGTCCTTGGCTATCCAGATTACTAGCGTTTCCTCGCCTAAATTACCTAGCTCTAGCTGTAGTGTTGGCCTAGGCAATGACATGTTTAGCCCGGCTTTCAGGCATTCCATGTCTGTGTCCTTGCTTAGAGGAACTGGTTCCAGCTCTGGTGCTGGCTGAGGCAGTGCCTGTGGATTTAACTCAATGAAGCCTTGCTGGCACCCCTGTTGTATGTCCTTGGTGCATGTGGATGTCCCTGGAATCAGTTGGTTCATGGGAGCTGTTGTAGAACGGATGTGCTGGCGCTCTTGGAGGAGGACCTCACTCGTGTTGACCCTAAGACAAAGACATTATCGTCATAGGGAGCTTAGTAGGTGGTGGTGCCTTGCGTATGTTAGATCAGAACAGGCTCCACTGAAGTGACTCAGCAGCAGTGCAGTGTCTCCTCGGTTGGTTGCCTCCTCCGGCCTGACATAGATTCGCTCCCCTTGGACTGCTGGTTTCGGATTCTGCAACCTGATAAGCCAGGGTGTGGCTGCGAGTTGGGTTTCGGAATGAGCGGCGAGTTGGCAGCACCACTGTACTGCCCAGAAAATGAGACGGCAAAAACAAAGAAAAAGTCTAGACAGTATGTAGTTGCTGCCTACTCTGTCTCATTTCAGGTCATGAACATTTTATTCTGTAGGAAATTCAGAAAAATCTCACAATAATAGCGATATTCATGCTAACTTACTGTTGAAAGTCAAGGTATATCCGGCAAAGGTGCAGATTCGCCACCCCCACCCCCACCCAATTTTCTCATTGAACATTTTCGCCAATAAACAGCATTTTTTGTTTTGGATAAGGATAGGGGTTGTTTCACATTAGGGTTAGTATCATGAAACTGAGAGGATGACATATTGTGATTCAAAGCCGTGAACAGGGGGGGAGGTAAACTGCACCTTTGCTGTATATTCAATTCTCTCCCCTACACCATGCTTCATGGCCATGACCCCCATCTATTCACTACAATTTGACTACAAACCCTTATGGCAAGGCAAGGTATTTGTTAAATGTTTCAACACTAACATCAGGAAAAATTGTTTCAGCAACAGAGTTGCTAACATTTGGAATCATTTACCTAACAAACTAACATGTGCACCCAATACTAACTGTTTCAAAAACCGTCTGGACAAATCTCCAAATTATTTTGAGATCATTAGCTTTGATGAATAATTGTAGAAAAATGTTACCACATAAACCTTGACCATTACTGAATTATACTGATTGTAACGATTGGGACTAACTAAAAAGCTTAACAGATTATTTTGTCCATCTACTACAACTACTGCGTTTACTTCAAGGCCTCATTTGAGAAAGTTTGACAAGTCGCTAAACAACAACTGTGCTCATATGTCATAAACAAAATGGTGGCAGGAATTGCATTTTGGAGGTTAACTTGAATTAAGTGCACTTATAGGTTCCTTTTGTAAGTTACTATTTGTTTCTCCCTTTAGGTTAGGTTAGGTATTAGGGACAGGCTTTCATCAGCCAAGGCCTTGTAAGTTACTATTTGTTTCTCCCTTTAGGTTAGGTTAGGTATTAGGGACAGGCTTTCATCAGCCTAGGCCTTGTAAGTTACTATTTGTTTCTCCCTTTAGGTTAGGTTAGGTATTAGGGACAGGCTTTCATCAGCCTAGGCCTTGTAAGTTACTATTTGTTTCTCCCTTTAGGTTAGGTAGGTATTAGGGACAGGCTTTCATCAGCCTAGGCCTTGTAAGTTACTATTTGTTTCTCCCTTTAGGTTAGGTTAGGTATTAGGGACAGGCTTTCATCAGCCTAGGCCTTGTAAGTTACTATTTGTTTCTCCCTTTAGGTTAGGTTAGGTATTAGGGACAGGCTTTCATCAGCCAAGGCCTTGTAAGTTACTATTTGTTTCTCCCTTTAGGTTAGGTTAGGTTAGGTATTAGGGACAGGCTTTCATCAGCCTAGGCCTTGTAAGTTACTATTTGTTTCTCCCTTTAGGTTAGGTTAGGTATTAGGGACAGGCTTTCATCAGTCTAGGCCTTGTAAGTTACTATTTGTTTCTCCCTTTAGGTTAGGTTAGGTATTAGGGACAGGCTTTCATCAGCCTAGGCCTTGTAAGTTACTATTTGTTTCTCCCTTTAGGTTAGGTTAGGTATTAGGGACAGGCTTTCATCAGCCTAGGCCTTGTAAGTTACTATTTGTTTCTCCCTTTAGGTTAGGTTAGGTATTAGGGACAGGCTTTCATCAGCCTAGGCCTTGCGGCCTATAAAACGTCCCATCATTGGCATATACATTTTGATTTTGCATTGGGGTCTGACACAAACAATACATTGATATAAGCAATCAAATCATCTTTAGCAATTACTATTCAAATTCCAGAAAGAGATCTATAAATTTTGGTAATTCGTTCACAAGATTCTTGAAACAGTATTTGGTGCATATTTGATATTAGTGGAATTGTTTGTAAGTTATTTATGGTCATTGTTCAGTATTTTGGTGCCCATGCACCCTCTGGTTGTGATTTCAACGAGTTAAGAACAATCTTGCCTTCTTTCTGGGTCCAGGCATATTCTGTGCATTTTTGCTTACCTTCCTCCATTTGTATGGGTTGTGGTGGTGGTGTTTTTGGGGCGCGCATGTGTTTGTATGTCTGTGCAAGAGGTAGTTAATACTCATATCAAAATCCAAATACTGTTGAACAGTGCAACACATTTTTATTCTATCCCTTTGACTTTTAAAGAACCAACTGAAACACAGTGTTCACCATTGAAAAGAATGTGCAAACCACCACACAGACGTGAATACAATGCTCATGGTAATAATACTGAACTGACATGTGAATTTTCAACAAATTTCTTTCACTCATAAGTATTGCTTAGTCTGGTGTGGTAAACTTTACATTGTCCCATTTACCCTTTCACCGCCAAAGTCGCATTTTAGCACCACAATGATATAACACCTATGTCACTAAAAGGCATCAAATTGTGGTCTACTATGCAAAGACCCTATGTGATGCAGTACACGAATACCCAGCTAAAGTCGGCCAGCCACAAGAGAGAGAAAGAAAGAGAGAAAGATTTGACTGATTGAAAAATTGTTCAAAATAAACTATTAGAGATAGATGAATTCTGTTTTTGGCCTGTTAATCTGTTGTCTCTGGCCTTTCTGAAAATATGAATAAGTCAAAAGTGATCATTTACGACATTAGCCTGGTTTTCCTGTGCGGCATCACATATTATCTTAGTTTTGGGAAGTAAGGATAGACCTTATTTTATATGTCACAGAAGAATCCCCAATACTGCAGATGGAGTTTGTTCTCTACCCAGGTACATTTAATGGACATTTTTGGTTGAAATATGGTTGGCGGTGAAAGGGTTAAGTTAAACTGAGTTTAAGTGAAAGCAAAAACAAACAAACGAAAAGGTTTTAAAACAAAGCACTGGCATTTCCAGTATTTCATTGCATACAATGCCACTCGCTTCGCACAAATAATCTGAGATGATGTTTTTATCACTATTACGTTGTGTGTTGTTGGAACATAATGTGACAAAACTGAAATGTTTATTGATGAGTAAATAAAAATATAATATGTTTGTGATTTTACATCACTCAATATTATGATGATGTTAAAACATAACATGACTAGCTCAGTAGCTCAAATATTGATTGATGAATTAATTAATTGATTTTACATCACTGTTCTGCTGTTGTTCTTTTAAAGCATATTTTTAACCCCTTCAGTGCCGCCTACTACTTGCGCATGCGCCGCCGGCTTGCCGCGCGATTTTTGAACACGGCAATATCGCTGCTTAGCGGCGACGTATATATACGTCAGTGGCAAGTACTGAAGCGCTATAGAGGACGTATATATACGTCGTGGGGCAGCGAAAGGGTTAAAATTTCACAATTTATTAAAAATATTCACAATTGCTGTAGAAATGAAAATTTCATTTTCAAGATCAAGTCAATCACTCTGAATCACATCATGTTTTTTACATTATCAATACACATCACAAAATAATATATTCTATATTTTCCAGAATAAATATCAAATCGGTTGATTTATTTCAGCTTGTGTCAAATTTGCATTGAGTCTGCAGCAGTAATATACATGTACGCACACTACAAAAAGCACCGGGAAATCAAACACTAAGCACAGAGTATTCCACATCTCTGTTTCCACCATCTTCTATTTCATTTTCTTCACTTTCTCTCTCATCCTCTCCCTCACACCCATACATACACATGTACATAAGCACTCATGCATGCAAACACAAACACATGGGTGTAACTACACAAAATGAAAAAAAACTGAAAGGCCGGGGTCCAGAGGTAATGTCCCCCTGCAGCTGAAGCAAAAATTGATTTATTAAGGTATTTTAATTTGCTTTTTCCACAATTTATACAAACGCTTATTTTAAAGTGTTTGTAAAATACAGTAGACACACAAAGATCTTGTTTGACAAATTTTACAAAAAAAGGAACTTCCTTTTCTGGTAAAATTAAAAAACAGGAAATCCTTGTATACCAGGAAAAGTTGCACCCATGTACACACATTTGCCTGAACATAACTACATACGCACACACGATGGAATGATCACACACGCTCACACACCACTCAACCTTTACAGCCACTGCCAGAAGTGTCTAAGACATGAAATGTTGGAGGCACTCATTCTATAGATACCTTTTTCTTCACCCCTTTTTGACGAGCGAAGTCTCATCTATGTACTGATTTCGGTGTGTGTGTGTGGATATGTGGTCAGTCTCATTAAAAACTTTAACATAGCAATTTTCTCAGAAACTACAAATAATAGCAGAACCAAATTTTGCACAATCACATTATGTCTGCAGTGACTGCTTTATTTAGAAGTCACTAGAACAAATTGGATGCAAATCTGATATTTGCTTGAGGAATATTTATTTAAAACTCTATAAGAGTTCAACAGGTCATTACTTTGCTTTTAAGGGATATTACAATTCTTCTCTGAGAACATTCCTAAAGAAATGTTATTTTTATGATATAAAAATTTTAAACTTTGCTTATGGTAAGAAAACAGAGCTGATTCTAGGATTTTGAAAAAGTGGGGGTGTTACCCCCCTAAGAATGAAAAAAGGGGGGCAGGTCCAATGGATACGAGGGAAAGGGGTGAAGGGATGCGGCCGATTCAATCTTCGCTAGCCATGGCCACTTCTTCAGCCACTTGTCTTGGAACCGGTGTTCCCTCGCACTAGTGCCGTTATCTTCGGGCTGCTTCTCTGAGACTGTTGATGCAGTAGCTGTTTCTGCAACATCTTCTGCACACTCGTTTGGCAGAGAATTTCTTTTTTTTTTGCTTTGCCGCCACAAAAATCAAAGTCGAAGAGCGTCGTTGTCCGCTTCATTTTTAAGAAAATTCAACATGGCGGGTAGGACTCTCGCAACTTCTTGTCGGTAAAACAAGATGAACGCGATTGGTTGATTTACACTAACATTGTAAAGAAACCAATGAAATGTCGAGAAATCATTAATTCCTGCTCAATGCTTTCGGTTTGTGCAGACGACGGATTTAGCAGACGACGAAGGAATTCCCGCAGCGATCGGTAAAAAGTGCGGGCAGTTCTGCAAATATGCGCGCGTTTAGACTCGATTATTGCGGGAAGGAACATGTACCAATCCCGCGCCCTAGAATCAGCTCTGAAGAAATATAAGCTTCTTATAGTGAATCAACTAGACTGACAAGATTGTGCAGAACAATGCGGCACACACAAACACAATACACGACGAGCGAGTCAATGCAGCGCACTTCGCTCTCGTTTATCCCTGTGTTTCCAAAGGTACAGTGCTCAGTCACTATTTCATCTTTTTAACCCTTTCACCGCCAAAGTCGCATTTTAGCACCACAGTGATTTAACACCCATGTTACTGAAAGGCATCAAATTGGGGTCTATTATCCAAAGACCCCATATTGCAGATGGATTTTGTTCTCTACTCAAGTAAATTTAATGGAACATTTTGGCTGAAATATGGCTGGCGGTGAAAGGTTTAATAACAATATTAGTGTTCTCTATCGGCGGAGGAACTGGGCGACCATCATGCCGTAGTAGCTGGGGTGGAGGTTGACCAATAGAGAGGGGACCCACTCGGCTACGCCCATCCCCGCCGCTGACAACATGCCGTGCAGCATGACAAAACCTGCAGACAAAAAAAACAAATATCAAAAAAGCTCTGAAGTAAGCTTGATGTTATTGCTTTGGGTGAAAGTGCGTAAGTTCTTCTTCTCAATGAGGCGTTATACTACTACTTGCCGACAGGAAAGGGCGATAATTTGAGGCCCGAACTGCTGATGCCCCCTGGTGATGAGTCAGGAGCAGATAATTTTCTGTGGCTATATAGACTACTAGTTCCTGACAGGCAAGGGCGATAATCTTAAGTAGGTGGCGTTCGCATCTCAGGGCACTAGACAGGGGCAGATAATTTTCAGTGGCTATAGACTACTAGTTCCTGACAGGCAAGGGCGATAATCTTAAGTAGGTGGCGTTCGCATCTCAGGGCACTAGACAGGGGCAGATAATTTTCAGTGGCTATAGACTACTAGTTCCTGACAGGCAAGGGCGATAATCTTAAGTAGGTGGCGTTCGCATCTCAGGGCATGAGACAGGGGCAGATAATTTTCAGTGGCTATAGACTACTAGTTCCTGACAGGCAAGGGCGATAATCTTAAGTGGGTGGCGTTCGCATCTCAGGGCACGAGACAGGGGCAGAGAATGTTCAGTATAAAGCCTCATTATCATTGACCCCTTCCTTGCCAGCACATGTCCACCGTGTCTACTAAGGGCAATAATTATGATGTCACTGATGATATCATAAGTTTTGATGTCACGTCACACAGGTCTCTGACTGGCATGCTGGTTTTTGCTGCAGAACAGTCAAGATGGGGGACGGATTTCCTGACCATTTCTGCCGGATTGAGTCTAACAATCCATTTTTTCTTTTAAATTTTATCGATAGATTAAATAAAAAAAAGATAATCTGTCAATTTTTCTCCAGCAGTGAAGAGGTTAAAACCAATAATTATTTCATTCTTGCACATTGAACATGCAACACCAGTAAATGAAGAAACAGAATAGAAAGTCCACAATTAGCTGTCTATACACACTTCCTCATTCTTTTAAAAAATTCATTTTTTTTACAAAATAGAATCTAAAAAAAAATAATGTAATTGCAATTTTGAGGGTTGGATTTTGTTTTGGAGTCACCCTATATGAAGCAGAATTAGTCATTTCCCACTATCACTGCCAGACAGCAGAGGGGGCAATGCTATTCTGGATGCCTGGGCCAGAATTCATTTTCAGCGGAGATGCCTTGGCCGTGATACAGTACATCCCCACTCTCTCTCAGCCAAAGGGATCTGAGGACAGCTGGCTTGATTGTGCAGCTCTCACTTCACAACTGTCCCCTGCAAAGGTCAACCAATGATAAAAGCCATTGGGGTGAAGGGTCATAATGCAGGGGTGCATGTGGGTGTGCCTGAAGCCTGAATTCAGGCAGTTTGATGCAGGTTCATAATGCAGGGGTGCATGTGGGTGTGCCTGAAGCCTGAATTCAGGCAGTTTGATGCAGGTTCATAATGCAGGGGTGCATGTGGGTGTGCCTGAAGCCTGAATTCAGGCAGTTTGGTGCAGGTTCAGGCAGTGGTCTGCCTGGAGATAGGGCTCTTCTACAACAACTAATGTTCCTGAGGTCGTCAAAGTCAAAAATACTTTATTATCACGTTAGGTGAAATTACAGTGTGGTCTCATACAAGCACAATACAATCAAAGAAACACATTTGCATGCATGAAAAATGAAACAAAACTAAGGAAAAATGAATGACAAATCATGCTTCGCAAAAAGATTTGAACATAGGGTCGATAAAAGCGACTATCAAAACATTAAGAACTGCCCTCTTTCCCACCATTTTCTATCATCACATTCATTTGTTCACCCCAACCCTCTCCAAGCCACCCCAAGCTTTCACATATTATTCACAGGTGACCAGACTATCGAGGTTTACGATGGAGCTTTCAGGTAATATGTGTGGTTACCACATGCACACATGATGATATTGCTAAAAAAAAAGAAGAAGGAAAAAGGCCCAGTATATGATTATTAAACTTTTTTTAAAAGCTTGTCCAAAATAGAGATATAGTGGAACCTTCCTTATAAGACTCAAAAATCATCCAAAATGAGGTCTTATAAGGGAGGGGTCTTATAAGGGAGGTTATCATAGCTGCCAACTATCAGGAATTTATCAGGAATGTCCAGATTTCTAAAGTCTATCAGGAAAATCCAGAAAACTATCTGATTTTGACATTTCCAAGGAAAGATAGGAGTACTGAAGGATTTTTTGATACATTTTCTTTGTTTTTAGTTGAACATGCAGCCCGTTGAACTTTAAAAGTAGGAATTTTTCAGAACTTTCTTTATAGACTTTTTTGATATACAAGATAACGATTCAAATTTGATACCTTTATTTATCAAAGTGTAGGTGTGTTTTTTAAATCACGAAGTCAATTTTTGCAGCTTCATTTCATAGAAAACCTTCAGCTTCAGGGACGTTGCCCTCAACCCCCCACCATGGGCGTTGCTCCTGGATCCTACCGTATGGATCCCCATACTTTTTGTCAGGAATTTCATTTCTCCAAGGTTGGCAGCTATGGGCTATTTTAATACTTAGAAAGAAGGGCAATGTCTCAGAGAAGTAGGTCTTATATGGGAGGGAGTCTTATAATGGGAGGTCTTATAAAGGAGGTTCCACTGTAGAGGAAAATTTGTGCCCTGGTAGATGGCCCCCTCATGTGCACGACCCTCAATCTCAAAGTCCCGCTTTTTCAGTTCCATGAAATTAATCATAGGCTGATCCTAGCCCTATCCCTTTCTGGAGAGTGGCAGAATGTTGCGTCTCGGCCGAACTTTTTCAATTAGAAAATTTGAGGAGGTGGGGGAGGGAGGGGTTATAAGGTGAATGGATCAGTGAGCAAACAAGAGGATGAATGATTCACAGCTGTTCCACCCCATACAAAATCAAGCTATTAAAAGACTGAATTTAGAAATCTTAGATAAAAACTGCACCAAGCTTTTGCTTGTAAAAATATTTGGGCTGTATGTTCTTCATTGTATTTTTAATATATTTCTTCCATCGGATTTATGGTAAAAACTTATTTTTTTGAGCAGTATCATGCAACATAATTAGTAGAAAATGTTCTTGAATAATACACAAACATAAATAAAATTGCCCATGAGTGCACATCTAGCAATATCCACTGAATATAAGTAATTTAGTCACATACTACAACATATTCGTGATTGTAATTTATGAAAAGCAACTTATGGTAAACTAAAGTTGGCTTGAAACAACTTCTGAAAATATAGATAAACTAAATGTTCCTCCCGAAACAGATGTGGATTGGGTGAGGTGTGAGAGTTACATGTTACAAATTTGATTAAAATGTACATTTCTGTTTCATGTTTTAATTAATTTTGTATTTTTATTTTCATTATGTTATTTCACAAGGTGGAGCAGAATTCTCCACGTGCTTTTGTACCATGGACAATAAAGAAACCTATGACATGACTTAACTCTCCTACTGCCCTGGATGCAGATGTGTGCCATGACGTTGCCAATACGTCACTGCCAGCATCACAGGTGGGTGACAGTAAACATCTTCCACACGGATGTCTACTGTATTTTTCAGATAAGACGCACTCCCCACATTTTACGCAAAATTCAGGTTTTGTTATTATATTTTCTTACTACAGTGGAACCTCCCTTATAAGGCCTCCAAAAATCATCCAAAATGAGGGAGGCGTCTTATAAGGGAGGTGTCTTATAAGGGAGGTAATTTTAATACTTACAAAGAAGGGCAATGTCTGAGAGAAGTAGGTCTTATGTGGGAGGGAGTCTTATAATGGGAGGTCTTATAAGGGAGGTTCCACTGTATACTATTAGTCATATTATAAGGTGCAGGGGTCTAAGTCTGGGGAAAAAATATTGTCTTATACTAGTCATAGTAAAAAAACCAAAAAAACATTTAGAGCTCATTTCAGTATATTTCCGTTAATTTTACACATTTGGAAAAGTAGGTACTTGTTTTTAGTTCTCTTGAAAAATTACTTGGCACAGGTTAACCCCTTCGCTGCCGCCTACTACTTGCGCATGCGCCGACAGTTTGCCACGCAAGTTTGGAACGCGGCAATATCGCTACTTAGCGGCGACCAGTGGCAAGTACTGAAGCGCTATAGAGGACGTATATATACGTCGTCGGCAGCGAAGGGGTTAAAAATAAAACAGAAAATACTGAAACAGTTCAGATAACCGAGAGAGAACCCAAAGGCAGGGTCCAAACCTGTATAGCCGCAGGACAAGGCTCGGTCCACGTATTTTGCTGCATTGACTGTCAGCGTACCCTCGTCCAGAGTTTGAGCCCACCTGCCACACGCCTGACACACACAGTGATAATACAATGGAACCTCCCTTAGAAGACCTTCAAAAATCATCCAAAATGAGGTCTTATAAAGGAAGGATCTTGTAAAGTAATTTTACTACTTACAAAGAAGGGCAATGTCTCAGAGAAGTAGGTCTTATAGGGGAGGGAGTCTTATAATGGGAGGTCTTATAAGGGAGGTTCCACTGTATATAATATACTACTATAGTGATGAGTGATTCTTCTTCTTCTTCAGTTTCCTGCCAATTATGAGCGCAGATGCGTCATGCTGCCGTTATGCGCCTAAGAAATAGGCCCAGTAAGCCCGACTTCGGCTGGAGGAAAGCTTTTTGAAAGTGTTTCTTGAAAGAAAAAAAAAGGCAGGAGAATGGACCGGTAAGTCAGGCAGAAAGATAGATGACAGTAAGCAAAGGGAAAAGGCAGAGGCAAAGAGAGTGACAGATTAGAGGAAGTTACAAGCACAGAACTTCCATAAGGTGGGGGAACTATTTATACAAAAGATCCCCGGTCCCCATGGGGGGTGAGTGATACTAAGGAGGCGTCGTTTGTCACGAAAACATGACTAAAATCTAATCCGTTTATCCCTAATACAGTAATAGTGTCTGCCTAATACAGTGGAACCTCCCTTATAAGACTCCCTCCCATATAAGACCTACTTCTCTGAGACATTGCCCTTCTTGATAAGTATTCAAATTACCTCCCTTATGAGACCCCTCCCTTATAAGACCTCATGTTGGATGATTTTTGAAGGTCTTATAAGGGAGGTTCCACTGTAGTATTTAAACATAACAAAAAAACAGTTAACAGCAAAAATAATAGGCTTAGAAGTAGCAAGAGCCAACAAAGAGATAAAAATGGGGGGGGGGGGGATGGGGGCGTGTTTCATGGTGAATGACGGTTCGTCCCACATGTGCTGTGTGTAGCCGAGCGGACGTTAATCCTAATTTTCATTCAAAGATGAGGGGGAGGGTAGAGTAAGGGGGGAGGGGGGAAGAGAGTCATGGCTATAACAGGGGGGATGGGGGCGTGTTTCATGGTGAATGACGGTTCGTCCCACATGTGCTGTGTGTAGCCGAGCGGACGTTAATCCTAACTTTCATTCAAAGATGAGGGGGAGGGGTGAAGAGAGTCATGGCTATAACAGGGGGGATGGGGGCGTGTTTCATGGTGAATGACGGTTCGTCCCACATGTGCTGTGTGTAGCAGAGCGGACGTTAATCCTAACTTTCATTCAAAGATGAGGGGGAGGGTAGAGTAAGGGGGGAGGGGGGAAGAGAGTCATGGCTATAACAGTACAAGTCCAAATTTTTACCAGAATTCTATGGGACACAACATTTCATGGTGAACCCCCCCCAAAAAGAAAAAAAAAAGAAAAAAAAGTATCAATTCCTGAAATCACACACTTTACCTTCCATTGCCATCAACCGCTCTAATCCCTTAACCACCAACAACATCAAATACCGTATTTCTCAGACTATAAGGCAATGCTTTTTCCCTGTACTGAGACCCCTGCGCCTTATAATGTAACTAATAATATAGTAAGAAAATACAGTAACAAAATCTGAAATTACTGTAAAATTTTGAGGTGCACCTTATAATAATCATAGTCCGAAAAATACGGTACAATGTAGCAACCCAAAACACTTGATTTTGGCAACACCAGCCACTCAAAATCTGTATAATGATTGCCATCCATCATTTCGGCAGTTCCAAATTTCTCTACTTGGAGATTTTTTCTTCTTCTTCCGTTCTGGCAGCGGAAAATCGTATTTTCATAGGACCACGATTGACTTTCTTATTTTTCGGGAAAACTAACGGGCCTGCAATGACAGTACCAGACCTGTTTACTCTTCTCTTTTCAAACAGTATTTGGACCTCTACTACTCTTCAAAATTGACTACTCAAGACTTGTGTAGGGGGTAAACAGGTCTGCAACTAGTGGACAGTGGGGCGAGAGGTCTTTCGATGTCGATTGCTCCGACAGTTTCCTGTCACTATGAGCGCAGATGTGTCATGCTGCTGTTATGCGTCTAAAAAATAGGCCCAGCATGTTCGTCTTCGGCTGCAGAAATTTTTTTTTTTTAGAAAAAAAGGCAGGGGAATGGACCAGCAAGGCAGAAAGATGGTAGATGACAGTAAGCAAAGGGAACAGGCAGAGTCAAAGCAGGGCTCCCAGGGACCCCCATTTGGGGGTCTATGAAGCACTAAAATTCTAAAGGACCCTCTAAAAGAATGTGCAGGGGGTCCCAGGGATGCACTAGAAAAATTATTTTTAGCATTTGCAATGCCACTGGGACCCTCTATCCCTGCCTCTAGGACCCTCTATACTGTAAGTGAAGGAGTCCCTGGGACCCCTTGTTTTGCGGGACAATTGGGAGCCCTGTTCAAAGAGTGACAGATTTATAAATTAGAGGAAGTTAGAAGCATGGAACTTTCTTTTGTACAAAAGACCCCCCCGGTATCCCCACAGGGAGGGGGGGGGGGGGCAGACCTGCTTACCCTTATAATGAAAAACCTGGAATTTGCCACAGAAAACCCCGGAATTTGAGGGGAAAAAAACATAATTCACATCGCTTATGCCGCCAAGGAAATTTCGAAGTCCACGTTGCAGTACTTGCAGTGTGCATGCTCGTCTCCCAAACGCGAACTTGTTATTCTTGGCACTTTCAAATACTTTTGAGAAAACTGCTGCTTCACTTTTGGCCGTTTCACCCTATCACTGCTGTCGTTTGTCGAAGATTTCTGGCGCTTGCCGCCTGCGGTTGACTTGCCTGATGACATGTTTGGCGCAAAATTACAATCTCTGCCAACAAGAAATACTATCATTGGTTGAGGGGGGTCCACAGACCAATGAAAAATCGCGTATCAGAACTCCAAGGTTTCGGTGAACCCTTGCGTCTTTTCATACAAACGGAAACAATTAATAGACGTTTTTTTCGAAATCCCGGGATTTTCTTCACCCGGAATTTATTATTTTACCCAGAATTTTTGCAAATTCCCGGGATAATTCCGGCAAAACCAGGAGTGTAAACAGGTCTGGGGGAGGGGAGAAGCGAACCTGATCGAAGGGCTGCGAGGCATTGGAGTAGCCGTAGGGCCCGGAGGCCTGGTGGGTGTGAGCCAGGTCCCCGCTGATCACCACCGCCACGCTCTGTGAGGAGCCCTCCAGCAGGTGAAACAGGCTATCCCCTGCACACACACATCGCTGAAACTTCTTTTGGGTAAACAGTGGAACCTCCCTTATAAGACCTTCAAAAATCATCCCAAATGAGGTCTTATAAGGGAGGGGTCTAATAAGGGAGGTAATTTTAATACTTACAAAGAAGGGCAATGTCTCAGTCAGAGAAGTAGGTCTTATGTGGGAGGGTGTCTTATAATGGGAGGTTATATAAGGGAGGCTCCACTGTATACAAGAAATTCCTGTTTTTTTTAATCTTACTAGAATAGGATTAGGAAGTTCCAATTTTTTTCCCAAAGTTGTGAAACAAAATATTTGTGTGTCTATTGAATTGAGTATTGTATTTTTCAAACACTTTAAAATAGGCATTTGTATAAATTGTAGAAAAAGCAAACTAAAATACCTTCATAAATCAATGTTTGCTTCAGCTGCAGGGAGACATCACCCCTGGACCCAGGCCTTTCAGGGTTTTTTCTGAAGAATGAAAGAAGGAAACATTTCCAATTTTCAACAAAACATCCCCAGTCCTGGCAGTGGGTGGACGATTTGTGCCTCTATTTGGGAAGCAGGACGACCCCACCCTCCACCAGTCTCTTCCCGTGGGAATACCAAGGAGTCTTTTGAATTAGAGTTCCCCCATCTTCTGGAATTTTGTGCTTGTAACTTCCTCTATTATTAGTCTAATGTTTGTCCCCCTCTTTGAGTTTGCCTCTGCCTTTTCCCCTTGCTTTTTGTTATCTACTATCTTTTTGATTTATAAAAAAATTATTGGCCAATTCTTCTGCTTTAAAAAACAACACTTCAAATCATTTGAGCTTCTCTGAAATTGGAATGTGTTGGCTGAGGGGGGCAGCGGGGAGACCAGTAAAAATTGAAAACTGGGACACATACAATATGTGGGCCTGGGAACGCAGAAGAAGAAGGAAAAAAAAACAGCGGAACCTCCCTCTTAGTCTTAAGTTTTAAGACCTTGAAATGTCTTAAGTGGGAGGGAGTTGTGTAAGGGAGGTAATTTTAATACTTACAAAGATAAGTAGGTCTTAAGTGGGAGGAAGTCTTATAAGGGGAGGGGGGGGAGGGATTCTTATAAGGGAGGTTCTACTCGGCACTGTATCAGCATGTATGTAGGGCCAAGCCTTACCCAGTTTGAGCAGTTCAGGGATCATGCTGACATCCTCGGTGTAGCGCCGACTGGGCTGAGAAATGATGACTACTTTGGTGTTCTTCAGCTCAGACATGAAATAAAGGGGTATCACTTCCCCCCATCTGTAGACAAACGGTATATAATATATTATAATTTATATGTAAAACTAAAAGTTAACAAATTAATGCAAAACATTTTGGAATTGTAAAATATTTGCTACGTATTTTGGTGAATCACCATCAGTGGAATTTTTTGGGGGGCAAAGGATAAAGGAAGAAAAAGGATCCTGAAGTGAGTGTGTGTATTATTCTACTTTTCCCTATAGCAACCACAGTCACTGCTGACTATTAGTATTATGTCGCTGTAAATATTTGGATTTACGGGAATGCGCAAGACAACAAATTATCAAGAAGAAGAAAGTGGACAGGAGAAAAAGAAGAAACACAGAAAGCTTGGCCCAGCCAGCCAGGTCCCGGTAATCGGTCCTTAACATGATGCCGTGCCAAGCGAGAGAATGACCCAGCCAGCCAGGTCCGGCTAATCGGGCCCCAACGTGATGCCGCGTCATTGGGAAGAATAAAATAAAGGAAAATGAACTAAAGAAAAAGAGAGAAGGGAGTGTAGTTACTGTGATTTGGAGACCCAGTATGTGTGTGTGTGTGTGTGTGTGTGTGTGCGTGCGAGTCTTGCACGTCTGTATACATGTGTGTGTGTGTTGCGGGGTGTGTGTGTGCATATCATAATGTGCATGTCATCAACTGAGTCTGTTACTGTTACCGTGTGTGTGTGTGTGCATGTGTGTCACATGTGTGTGCGTGTGTGGCGTGCATACATACATGTGCGCGCGCATGTAACTGTGTTGCAGGCTTGACAACATAGTTACATACTACGAAGTATGATCAATATATAGTATGTTGTCAAGCCGACAACAAAACTACCATCCGAATATCACTTGACCCACTAGCCTAGATTCAATAAGTGTTCGGAATCAATCTACCTCAACGGGAACGGTTCTGAACCTTGCCCTGGCGGTCCAAAGGCGGCCAACCCCGACACATTTCTGCTGACCCCCAAAATGGTCACGATGTCAGAGCTTAGCTGAGTGTCCAAAGTAACCGTCACGTTGTAGCAGCAAGGAGGACACTGGCAATTGTCCGTCTCAGCGTGCCCTTTCCCCACAGGATTCAGATAGAAAATAAAATTCTTCAAGTCAGCGATTCCGTGCGGGGTGCTAAGAAAAATAAGGTCAGGCTTTAGCTGAGTGAGGCGTTGACCCACTTGGATGCAAGCGTCGTGAACTTCCCACCCCTCTTTCTTTGCTGTGGAATTCGTCGTGTTGAAATGGCGTGGGTCGAGCGCAATACCGCCGTGAGGCATGATGAAGCCTGCGACGATTTTCGCAGACACGACAGAGAAGTTAACAGTAGCAAGGATCAAAACAAGGCTTTTCAAACCAGCCATTTTCGACTCTTCTTGTTGCTTCAGTCACGAGACTGACCCAGACTGACCTCCCTTTGGCATGTGTTCATAACTTCCGTTGCGTAGAACGCGAAAACTTTCGTTGTCTGCCATTTTGTCATGTAGTAGTCTTCGTTTGAGATTTTCATAATTGTAATTTGTGATTTCAGTTTTTTCTTGAATCAGAACTCGTTGGAAACATGAAATGGCTACAGCAGATATAAAATCCAGTCAGATTTCTCGAGAAGAGGGAGAAAAATCGTCTAATTATTCTAGCAAATCGAGTTCAGACAAATCTGATTTGCAAAATACTAAGATGGCAGACAAGAAAAGCAAATCAGAAGGACAGGCAGAGGCTGTGGAGTTTAATCTGTCTGACCCAGAACAACTGGCCCGCCAGCTAGACAGAGTGGACCTGACTGAGGAAGAGTCTGACGAACTGCTTCGAGAGGCGTACAAAGTTAACAAGCATTTAAAAATGGTAAGATCACACACACACACACACACGCTCACACACACACACACACACACACACTCACACACACACACTTCCTTCCTGTAAGTGACCACAGTCAAACTTGACTATTCTGTCACTGTAGAAACTGGGGATCTGCAAAAGAGCGCCTTAATACAGGGGGAGAGGTGGAGGGAATTGCGGAGGGGGGGAGGGGGAGTGTTGCTGGATAACTATGTCGATGGTCTTGGCATGCACAGATTCCTGGGGCAGCTCGTTCCAGTCAAGGATTGTACGTGGGAGGAAGCTGGCTTGTCGGTACTGAGTGTGACAGAAGATCTGAGAGAGCTGCCGTGGGTGAGTGCGCGCTGACGTACTGGGTGGTATCAGTTTTTGTTGCAGAATGTCCATGCACACCTCTTCTTCTTGCAGCTTGAAGAGCATCGCAAGCCTTGCGGAAAGTTGACGCTGCTGCAGTGAGGGCCATCCAAGCTGTTCAAGCATTGAAGTGACACTGGACGTGTTTCGAAAACGTCTGAGGACGAAGCGTGCTGTGTGCCACTGGACTGCCTCCAGTCTGTCGATGTCCTGTTGTTGGTGAGGGTCCCAGACTGATGATGCATATTCTATGACCAGACGGACGAATGATTTGTAGGCCAACTCCCTGATGGTCTGGGAGCTGACTTTCAAATTTCTTCTCAGGAAGCCTAGAGTCTTGTTGGCTTGCGCGCATATGTTCTCAACGTGTTTCTTCCAGTTCAGCTCCTTTGTCAGAGTCACTCCAAGGTACTTGATGGAGTCGACTGCTTGCAGGTTGTGGCCATGCAGTTGGTAATGATGCTGCCGGGGCTTTCTGCTTCTTGATACGCTCAAGGTGTTACACTTGCCAGGGTGGAAAACCATGTCCCAGCTCTTCTCCCACAAACACACACACACACTCTCTCTCTCCACACACACACACACACGCGCACGACTTCAACTGTGTTCAAGGCAGTGAAATATGAGTATAATGTTTAAAAATCATCACACACAAAAAGAGTGTGTGACAAACCTTGACATTGTGATTACAAAATGAAAGATTCAGATATGGGACTTGAAAGCTTAATGAATATAGTTATGCACTTAAACCTAAACCTAAATCCATATACCCACCCAGCCACCAATAATCTCACTGTCTTTCCATCTCTCCCACCCTCCTTCCAACACCTACTCCCTCCACCACCCCTACAGTCTCCCACATCCTAGTTTCCAGTGTTGACACAGCATCAAGCTAAAACCTGCAGTGAATGAGTGCGAGCTGGCTGGGTTATTCTAATTAATGTAAATTTATGCTTGTTCATTTGTATGTGTTATTAACCCTTTCACCGCCTGCCATATTTCAGCCAAAAATGTCCATTACATTTACCTGGGTAGAGAACAAAATCCATCTGCAGTATTGGGGACTTCTGTGACAGATATAAAATAAGGTCTATCCTTACTTCCCAAAACTAAGACAATAGGGTCTTTGGATAATAGACCCCGATTTGATGCCTTTTAGTGACATGGGTGTTAAATCACTGTGGTGCTAAAATGCGACTTTTGCGGTGAAAGGGTTAATTGCCACTACCGGTAATTATCCACTTGCATGAGCGAGCACACACACACACACACACACACACACACACACACACACACACACACTTTTATACTATTTCTGGCTGATTCTCTCTCACTTTCTCTTCCCCCCCCCCCCCCCCCCCCCCCTCTCTCTCTCTCTGTTTCTTTCACTTTCTCTCTCTCCTCCCTGATCCCGCCTTCCCTCCTCCACTCTCCCTTGACTGAATCAATAAAAACTACATTGTAACATTTTGCATGGGTTAAAATAGTTGAGGAGTGCTCCTGAAATAAGGATGGGAAAAGCCGATACTGATAGAAAGCGTCTTCAGGATTAGCCATCTTGTCTTCAGGATCCACAATGTTGTAAAATCAAACATTTCTGCCAACATTGATGGCAGATTAAAGCATGATGATAGACCTGCAATTCTAACCCCCACCCCCCTCCTGTATACACAGACACAGACGCATTGGAAATTCTTTTTAATTCATTCAAGTCGTTCCTGCCATAATTATATGTCTGGAATTAATAGATAGCTGTCAATTTGATGCATGCGCTTCAAGGGAAGTAAATCTGTGTGCACACCATACCTTGGTCACTTCTAAACTCGCTTCGCTCCCTTAGACCACAATTTTGCCTCTGACTTTGCTTTTGTAGTGGGTGGTTGTGGGGAAACCAATCAGTGTGGAGTTTTTATATTAAAAAAAGTCTGTATTTTAAAAAGTCTGGTCTACCACTTCCCTGTGTAAAAACCTGAAGTAAAAACCTGTAATCTTCTTCCATTTGTCCTTTTGTTTATGTATACATGTTTTATTTGTGTGTATGGCTGGAGTGGTTTGTGAGTTTTTTTAATAATTCAAAATCGTTGTGATGTGAATGAGTTAATGTGGTCACCACTTCTGAAATGGGAAGTTTCAGAGAATATATATTGAAACATGTCATTTCAGGATTGACAGAATGTGTTACTTTCACCCATAATATGCGTATGTCTCACTCATCAGATGCTGAAGCAGAAACAGGACAAGCTGGCGGCCTCCCTGCGGAGTCAGAGCGCCAGTTCTGCTGCCTCCTATGGGCACAACAAGGGGGCCTCTGGCAGCATTCTGCCCCCCATCAAGGTCAGGAGTGGTGGGGGTGGGGGTTCGGTGCCCGTGGGGTCCCAGAGAGCATACACTCAGAGCCTGGGCAGATCTAGCGGCAACAGCGCTGTAAGTCAGTCACCTTTTCTTAGTGTTAGAATTTTTAAAAATAATAACTTGATCACTGGTCAACCACATCAAAAATTGTTTAATTTGTGTGTGTGTATATATGAGTGTGTGGTTGGGGGGGGGGTCTAAGTGAACGCGCATGCTTGTTTGCGTGCAGAGAGCGCGCGCGCGCGCGAGAGAGAGAGAGAAAGAAAGAGAGAGAGAGAGAAAAGAAAAAAGAAACGTTCCATAGATTTACCCTTCTAACGTACAGAAGTTAAAAAAGTAATTGGCGACAAAATGAGACTTGTAATACGTCACATTTTGTCGCCGGCGTCAAAATGTGATCGGCGACAAAATGTGTCATATCAAGGTTCCACTGTATAGCGCTTTTTATTGAGCACAAAGCGCTTTACAAATACGGCATTGATGTGCTGTGCTGCTTTCAGTTTTATGAAAATAATCCCAGGCTGATGAGTGATCCTATAATCTTATCCCTTTCCCAAGAACGGCAGATTGTTGCTTCTCAATGAAACTTTTCAATGCGAAAATTTGAAGAGACACTGTTGTGTGTGTGTGTGTGCATGCATGTGCGCGCATGTGTGTGTGTGTGTATGTGTGCACGCATAAAATACAAGATAGCCAATAATCCATTATTGTGTATATACAGTTCTCTCTTCTTCTTCGATCACTCATACTGTTTCCTGTCAGTTATGAGCGCAGATGCGTCATGCTGCCGTTTTGCGCCTAACTAAGAAATAGTTAAATGATTAATGTATTCTATGTATGTGTTTTCACTACATTATATAAAAAAAAAAAAAAAAAATAGGCCCAGCAAGTCCGACTTCGGCTGGTGGAAATCTTTTTTGAAAGTGTTTCTTGAAAAAAGGCAGGAGAATGGACAGGAAAGGCAGAAAGATAGTGTAGAATAAGATGACAGTAAGCAAAAGGAAAAAGGCGGAGTCAAAGAGAGTGGCAGATTAGAGGAAGTTACAAGCACAGAACTTCCAGAAGGTGGGGGAACTATTTTATGCAAAATACCCCCGGTATCCCCATGGGGGGGGGGGGGGGGGGGGCAGTTCTCTCACTCTCACTGTTTCCACATGCATTGATCGTGGGAGCCAATGTTGGGTGTGTTGCAGGCTGGAAGCAAGCCACAGTCCAAGACAAAGAAAGCCAGATCACCGCCACAGAGACAGGAATGGGATGGCCGGTTCTCGTATTCTTAGAAGACAGGAAATTAAGAGATCCTTTTCTTTTACTCTTCATTAATTTGAGTTTCTGTTTATTCTGTTACTGGGTTCTTTTACTCTAAAGTTTACTCCCCTTTCCCCCTCCTTTTCTAGTGTGTGGTCTTTTTGTGACATATTTGTGTGATATACATTGGGATGTGTGTGTTTGTGTGTGTGTGTTTGTGTTTATGGTGTGTGTGTGTGTGTGTGTGCGCGTGCATGCGTGGTGCGTGCGTGCATGCGCAGAGTGTGTGCATACATAAGTGAATGTTGATCTTGCATGGCACATCATTAAAAAGCAATTATGCAATTACATATGTCTTTCTGTGGGCGTGAGAGGCATCTTAAGAAATATATGTATGTCAATTATAGAAGCAAAAAGTATTATGAAAGATGAAATAATTATGAAAGTATAAAACAAATGAAGAAACTTTGATTTAAAAAAAAAAGGTCACATGTATGGAAGGAGCAGAAGCACTATACTTTTTTTTAATATAGTGCCTAAGAACATGTGCAAACTATTTTATGTCTGTAGATGTGTATACCTGCATGTGTTTTTTGTGCTTGTTTCTGTCTATGCTCGTTTGTTAATGTGTGGTTTGTTTGGTTTTGAAGTTGTGGTAATGGTTGTTCACTGTCACAGCAGTGTTTACTTCCCTTGCAATCAATACTTGTGACTCACTCACTGCTCTATCAGAAAAGTTTGTCATATATTTTCATTTAATATATTTTAATTCATTTTTTAACAAAGTTCTCTCCATCAGAGTTTAAACCGTCGTACATGGCGAAAGCCGATACGTGACGTTAAACTGAACTTCCATCCACCCATCAGAGCAAAATCTTGGCCTTTATTTTATTTTATTTTTCATGTGTGATATTGTGTGTTTGTTTTGCTATTATTATATCTTGGGCAAATGTTAAGAAAAGCCCCCTCCTCTGCCCCTTCCATTCATTTCAGACGGCATCAATTAGGGTTAGGGTTAGGGTTAAGGTTAGGGTCAGTTAAGTGTCAATCTCATAACATACCATAATTATTTATTTTTGTGTGTGGACTAGACAGTTGCAGGTTAGGGTTAGGAACAGGGTTTGGGATAGGTTTAGGGTCAGTTTTGTGTCAAATACACAAAAATATAAACGTTGATGACTAAGCTGACCCTAATCATATCCCTAACCCTATCCCAAACCCTTACCCTAACCCTAACCTGAAACCATCTGAAAGGAATGGAAGGGGCAGAGGAGGGAGCTGTTCTTAACATTTGCCATATCTTGATTATTTGGGAGATAAAAAACTTCCGATGTTTATAAGATACTGTGGTGTGTATACACTTTCATTTTTGTTTCCATTCATGTACAGGAACATTTTTTTCATGGCTTCTTTTGTTACATTCCTTGTTAGTTCGTACTTAAATCTTTACTAAGATTATTAACTAGTCATGGATGGAGTTGCTCAATTTTTTAAAGCATACTACATTATAGGCTTCTGCTGCCGATTCCTTGTGGTTAACTGTCTAGATGCTTGCTCCCAAAACGAGTGAGGCTAGCAAAGTAAAACTATCAAATCTATCTTGTTTTAAGTTTAAAATGGCTGTACAAAATGATTGAGCTTTCAACACTTCAATGATCATGATTTCCACCATTCAACCTGCCATATGACCGTAATCTTCTGTACATTTTAAGAGTATCTAAATATAGATTGAAAGCGACATCGTTTTATGCATGTCTCAAAAGTGCTTGTTTAAAGAATAGCCTTGCTTGGATCAAATTAGCAATGTGTTGAGATAGGTTTTCATAACTTTAATTTGCTGCGTTGTCGCTGAGTTTCTTTGGAATCAAAAATACGCGCCTGTGTTATCTAAGAATTGAACACAGAGAATATTAGATGAGATGTAAAGAAGCAAAGATTGTAGGCCTAATTGCATTTCAAGGGCCAACTGCCAGCTATGCCGGTCTACCACGTTATCTGTTTATTTTTGAGACATTATTTCCACTGGCAAATCAATCAATCAATCAATATATTTATTATCCATTTTACAGGACATTCTTTTTGCAGAGATAAAACAATCAACAAAACAACACAATCAAGACAGAGACATAGTGTGTAGAAAAGCCAAAAACTAAAATGTGCTGCTATTTTAAACACCATGTGCACATACAATCTTTGGTCACACCCACCCACATACACACACACACACACACACACACACACACACACACACACACACACACACACACACATATCATATCATATCAGTTTAGGCTCTGTAGGCTTTTGAAGCCTTTTGCCCTCTAAATATTTTTCTCAAATGTATATACATTTATATTTTCATTTTTCTTCTTCTTTTTTTTTTGGCCCGTGAATTACTTCGGCTATTGTGTATTTGTTTGTTTGTTTTTTTTGTTTTTTTTATTTCTCCAAATTTGTGGAGTACATAATAGTATTACATTTTTTGTCAATAAGATTTTTGAACATATTTAGTGATGATGCATTTACAGTTTCATTAGAAAGATTGTTCCATGCAGTTTTACTCTGTTAGTAAAAAAGTTTTGAGCTGAACGACTGTTATTTAGGTTTTTTGTTAGTTTAAAATCATGCCCTCGTGTTCTCTCCTCGTCAGTTAGAGTTAGTAAAGTTTTAGTTGTGTTAGGATCATAGAACTTGTTAAGAATTTTATACACCTCAATCAAATCGTCTCTTAGACGTCTGTATTCCAAACTAGGTATTCCCAAGTACTTTAGTCTGTCCTCATAGTCCATATCTCTGGTTCCAATAATTGTTTTCGTAAATCTCTTTTGGACACCTTCTAAATGATCTATATGTTTTCTCAAAAAGGGACACCAGACAGGATTTCCATACTCTAATAAGGGGCGTACTAATGTTTTATAAAGAGGTAGCATAATTTCCTTTGATTTATTAGTTATTGTTCAGGGCCTGTATTCACGTTGAGATAGCATGAGACTTAGCATGATGCTAACTTAGAAGCTCTTCCAATGTCCTATAGGATTTAATAGGACTTTTGGAAGAGCTTCTAAGTTAGCATCATGCTAAGTCTCATGCTATCTCAACGTGAATACAGGCCCTGATTAGTAGTCCAGCAGTACGGTTTGCCTTTTAAACAGTATCGTTGATGTGTGGTTCAAAAGATAGTAATGGATCAACTATAACACTGAGGTCTTTCTCCGCATGTGTGCTCTCAAGAACCCTTCTGACACCACCATCATTCATAAAATACTCATGCATTGGGTTCTTTTTTCCAAGATGCATCACGTTGCATTTTTGACTATTAAAATTCATCAGCCACTCCTCTGACCAAGCAACCAAAGAGTCAATACACTTCTGAATTTTGTCTTTTGATTCCATATCATCATTTACTGTGGAATAGGCTTTTGTATCATCTGCAAATATTTTAACTTCACATTCAACCTTTTCTGGCAAGTCATTTATACACACATCATGCGCACACATTCAACCATTTATGTACCCATCCATCTAACTTATACATACATACACGTATGTTTACACATACATACAAACATACAACTTGCATTCGCAAATTATATATTATACAAATATCTTAGTCTTTATGCATACATTCGTGATACAACATTACATATCTACATGCATACACAAACATACATAGATAGATAGATAGATAGATAGACAGATACATACATACATTCATACATGTGTTGGGAAATGTTTAGGTCTTAGGATGTCCAAATGTTCATCAGAGCAAAAAATAAGATTGCTGGTCTTAAGAATGTAAAAAAAAAAAGGGGGGAAATGCGGGGTGGGGTGGGTGGTGGGTGGGGGTTTCAAATTATCAAATTTCCTAGTAATGCTTTAATACTAAAGTAAAAGATCATGCTAAAAAGATGTAATTTCTTTTATTCTTGCTATAAAAAAAAAGAGTGGGGGGGGGGGGGGGGAGGGATTGCGGTTTGTTTTTGTTTTATTATGTTATGTGGGGGTGGATATGAGTAGTTGAGGGTGGGTGCGGGGGAAGGATTATGCGGATAAACTTAATGCAAAGATTTTTTAATAGATATAATTTACAAAGGATTGTTAGAAGATTTGTGATCGATTTGCTAAGGATTGTTAGAAGATTTGTGATCGATTTGCTAAGGATTGTTAGAAGATTTGTGATCGATTTACAAAGGATTGTTGGAAGATTTGTGATAGTTTTGCAAAGGATTGTTAGGTTTTTAATTTTTTATTTTTTGATATGTAAATATACATTTACCTGATTTTCCTATTGAAATGTTCATGTGTATACATCACTCACACTCACTCTCTCTCTCTCTCTCTCTCTCTCTCTCTCTCTCTCTCTCTCTCTCTCTCTCTCTCTCTCTCTCTCTCTCTCTCTCTCTCTCTCTCTCTCTCTCTCTTTGTGTCTGTGTATGCCTGCATGAAAGTTAATTTAACAGTACAGGGAGACACAAATGAAATTGAAGGCTGCAACAGTATACTGTAAATGAGATCAGTGTATTTCATTGCATTATTAATTTTTATTATTAATCAATTTTCATTTCATGAAACATTTTAAATTCAACATTAAAGGTTAAAAGTGTGTGGTCTCAAGATGTGCATTTCTGATTTTAGTTGTAGTTAGTGTACTGCACGTGTGTACTCGTCCAATTTCTCTCCATGGTAAAGACTTAGTCATCTTTGAGCAAATAAGAAACCCCACCGTGGCGTAGTAGTAGTAGTATATAGTGGCCCAGGTTACTGGCTGGGAGGTTATGGATTCGAATCCCAACAAAGTCTTCACTTGTGGGATTTTTTGCCCCAGACCGTCTCCTACTCAGAGTGTGTGATATGGGCTCAGTGGGAAGACTGAAACCACAAAGTCAAGCCTCATCCATGTTATGGAAGTGCACTGGGAGTGTTGCTCTGATTTCACAACCAACACTGCAGGTGTCTGTATCTCTCAGGCCTGGTTGACGCCTGGAAAATATTTGATAGGGAGCGTAGGGGACTGCCCTGCCCTGGGTCTCAGCCAATATACCGTGTAATAGATACCATAGCATCGTCATGTTCATCAAGACTCGTAGAACACATGCATCTTCATCACTCATCATCATTAAGAGAGAGAAAGAGAGAGAGAGAGAGAGATCGACAGACAGACAACCAACAAACAGAGACAGATAGAGAGAAGGAAGCATACAAAAGAAGAGGAGAAGAAGAGGCAGGAAAGAAGGGGAAAGAGCAGGAAAGAGAGAAGAAAGACGCAAGAAAAAAAGAGCAAGAACAACAGTAGAAGTAAACAACAACAACAAAACACAAAGAAACAGGAGCAGAGAATCAAGAAAAGAAGGAAAAGAACAACGCAGGGATAGAGTGATTGAGAGGGAGATTAAAATTAACAACCACATCAGAAACAACACGCACACGCACACACAAACCAACGAAGCATTAGCTTTTTTCGTAAACGAAAATTTAAATATTATGTTAATCACTACATAATAACATTGATTTTTTTAAAAAGGTGAAAGTCCCAAGCACCATAATGGGTTTTGTTCAGGTTACTCTCTCTCTCTCTCTCTCTCTCTCTCTCTCTCTCTCTCTCTCTCTCTCTCTCTCTCTCTCTCTCTCTCTCTCTCTCTCTCTCTCTCTCTCTCTCTCTCTCTCTCTCTCTCACACACATACACGCCAAGTCTGACTACACAATTCATGTAATAATGCACAAAAATGCAAACGTATGCAACATATAACTGAAAGCAATTGCGCAAATTATAGCCGTATTCCAGCTGTGCAAAGTTGTAGGCCCTATGTATGTAAGAAAATTAGGAAAGAAGGAAAACGGACAACATCAACATGGATGCTCCTGCTTTCAGGATGTCCTGAATTTCAGGATTTTGGGGTCCAGGATGTCATGAAGTTCGGGATTTTTGGGTCCAGGATGTCCTGAAGTTCAGGATTTTTGGGTCCAGGATGTCCTGAAGTTCAGGACTTTTGGGTCCAGGATGTCCTGAAGTTCAGGATTTTTCAATTGCCTGGAGCTGGCGTCGCCGGATTATGAGAATTTGAGAAGATGCATTTTGCTGGTTATAGAGGTCATGAAGTTTAACCAGAAGTGAAAGTGCAACAAGAGCCTGTCAATTACATTGGAAACTGTTGTTTCCCTTCAGCTTCCAGGGGGCATTGCCCCCCAGAACCCCCAGGCGGGGCACTGTCCCTGCACTCTGCCGGGACTTGCAGGATTTAGAAATTTCCCAGGAGCACCCATGCGTCAACAACTGCCAAGTGTGATTGAAATCCGTCCAGTAGATTTTGAGTAAATTTAAAGACAGATCGAGAGACAGACATCCCAAAACAATACGTGACTCTGGCCGGGTGACAACAACAAGGATTTCACTAATTATAACGAGTAACATTGAAATAGGCTACAACGAAAAGATCACAAAAATAGAGCGTTAAGACGTGAGACCACCAGCCGCGCGGCAGCATTTTCGAGTCCAGTGACCTTGACCTGTGACCAATGACTGATTTTAGATATTGGTCTAGATATCATTAGTACCTATCCATAAGCAAAATTTGAGTGTCTTAGTCCCTGCGTTCAAACGTTATCGTGCCAGGTGCTCGCAGCATTTTTGGCTCCATGCAGTGACCTTGACCTTGGACCTATGACCTTCATTTTTGAATTTGGCCGAGATATTCTTAGTACCTAACCGCATGCACAACTTGAGCATCCTAGGTCCCTCCGTTCAATCGTTATCGTGCCAGGTGCTCAGCAGTATTTTTGGCGCCAGTGACCTTGACCTTTGACCTATGACCTTTATTTTTTAACTTGGTCTAGATATCTGTAGTACCTACCCGCATGCAACATTTGAGCGTCCTAGGTCTCTCCGTTATTGTGCCAGGTGTTCGACAGCATTTTCGGCTCCAGTGACTTTGACCATTTTCGATGGCCTAGATATTCTTAGTACCTATCCGCATGAAAACTTTTAGGCTCCTGGGTTCATCCGTTCAAACGTTATCGTGTTAGCATAGCCAGTTAGATAGTCAGACAGACAGAAACAGAATTCTCTGAAAACATTACTAGCCTTGCTTCGCAGCTGGTTCCGACTGATGACATGTAGGACTGATGACATGTAGGACTAATGGCACAAAGGACTGTTGACACTAGGACATGATGACACGTAGGACTAATGGCACAAAGAACTGTTGACACGTAGGACTGACACGTAGAGAGAGAGGTACGGGGGGGGGGGGGGGGGGGGGCAGTAGGCCGGGGGTGGATGGCCTAGAAGGTCTATGGGAGTGCCCCTCTCGTGTCTTCCACGGCGGCAGGTGGTTCCCTCGTGGCCTGGCGTTCCGTGGGGGGTTGC
>JAGGCT020004235.1:258894-263894 GCA_017654935.2 Phymorhynchus buccinoides
GCTTAGCGCGTGATATTATTCTTACTACCCCCAACTAAGAATATCACGCGCTAAGCCCCTACTGGTTTGACTGCCCTCTGGCGGTGAAATCAGCGTCCTAAGTTGACCATTCTGGAGAAACTCTAGGGAGACGCAAAGAAAAATAACTCTGGGGATGGCGTTTAATTCTATACAAATACAGTTTACAGTTATGATTGTGATAAGACAATTAAATTTTTTAAAAACGGATTCTAATTTAACAGAGAAAAATGTATGCTAACAACGTTAACTATTTTCATTTAACATGAGCTAATTTGACATATCATGGTTACGGCTGTGCTAGGAAGGTATAATTGCACAAACATTTAGAATATCTCGAACAGCCATTAGCTCAAACGGTGGTTACCCCTTCGTGACATCAGCTTTATGTTGGAGCCAATTACATGTATAAATTGAAATGTGACCTTTTGGACAACAGCGGGAAATCGTTGTGAAGCTTAGTCTTTCCATGAAGGACCATGACTCCAAATTCCCAAACTAGGAGAAATTACATTGGATATGTGCTGCAGCCTGACGGATTAGCTGACCTGTGCATGGGAACCATCCTTGGTCCAATATCCCACTTGTCCTGAAGTTCAAGTTCTCTTGGCAGAAAGACTGATGATATCTGACCTTGAATAAATGATCTTCCACCAGTAACATAAAAAGCTTCCAATCGGCCAGACAGACAGACAGACAGGCAGCAAGGAATGAGACGCACATACAGCTAGCCAGACAGCCAGCCAGCCAGGAATGAGACTCACATGCAGCTAGCCAGACAGCCAGCCAGCCAGGAATGAGACTCACATACAGCTAGCCAGACAAACAGACGAACTGACTGACTGACAGGCCTGGGTGAATCTGCTCCACTGTTTTCGTGACGATGTCTTCAAACCAACAGACAAGACTAGTATAGTCAGACAGGAGACAGACAGACAGACAGGACATAAACAGACAAACAGATAGACAGAATATAAACAGACATACAGACAGGACATAAACAGACAAACAGATAGACAGAATATAAACAGACAGACAGACAGGACATAAACAGACAGACAGACAGGCAGGCCTGGGTGAATCTGCTCAAGCATGTTGCATGACGATGTCTTCGAGGCTGGGCCCTGACTGCTGCTGACAGACCTACTACCACCTGACACAACTTCTCTTCTCTTGACGCTTTAGGTCCCTGCCACGCACTGATCATCTGGGGACCAGGTGACACAAAGACAGACAGGCAGACAGACAGACAAACAGAGAGAGAGAGAGAGAGAGAGAGAGAGAGAGAGAGAGAGAGAGAGAGAACAAGAACAAGAACAACGTTTCAATGACTGGGCCATGTGCCCATGTCAACGGGAACAGTGGGAAAGGGGGAATTGTTAAATCAAACCAAACAAAGGGGGGGAAATCCATAACACAAGATATTAAGCAAGTATTAGACATCCTCATACATAATTACACCAAGCCTCGCTCATCTGCGCAGATCAGAAAGCGTGTGTGTGTGTTTGTGTGTGTGTGTGTGTGTGTGTGTGTGTGTGTGTGTGTGTGTGTGTGTGTGTGTGTGTGTGTGTGTGTGTGTGTGTGTGTGTGTGTGTGTGTGAGAGAGAGAGAGAGAGAGAGAGAGAGAGAGAGAGAGAGAGAGAGAGAGAGAGAGAGAGAGAGAGAGAGAGAGAGAGAGAGAGAGAGAGAGAGAGAGAGAGAGAGAGAGAGAGAGAGAGAGAGAGAGAGAGAGAGAGAGAGGATGAATCTGCTCCGGGTTTTTCATGGAGATGTTGTAGTCCAACCAACTGACACAGAGACAGACAGACAGACGGACAAAAACCCTGGGTGAATCTGTTCCAGGTTTTTCATGAAGATGATGTAGACCAACCAACTGACACGCGTAGACAGACAGACAGACAGACAGACAGATAAACAGACAGACAGACAAACAGACAGACAGACAGAGAGATAGAGAGACAGACAGACAGACAGACAGAGATAGAGAGACAGACAGACAGACAGACAAAAACAAAAACCTGGGTGACTCTGCTCCAGCGTTTTCGTGAAGATGTAGACCAACCGACACTAAGATAAACTGACAGACAGACAGACAGACAGACAGACAGACAGACAGACAGACAGACAGACAGACAGACAGACAGACAGACAAAAAAAAACCACCTGGGTGAATCTGCTCCAGCGTTTTCATGACGATGTCCTCTTGGCCCAGGCTCTGTTGCTGACAGCTGTGCAGGGTGGCCAGCACCCCTCCCTCCAGCTTGTGGTTGGCACGTGCGGCACGCCTCAGCACGCGCAGCACCGCCTTCTTCCTCCCGTTGGCCGCCAGCCAGCGCAGCGACTCCTCCATGAAACTAGTGTGTGTGTGTGTGTGGGGGGGGGGGGGGGGGGGACAAAGCGAAAGAAAAGGACACACAAATTACAAAGTAAGACAGACAGAAAGAAGGAGAGGCAACGATAAGAAAGAAAAGCAGAAGGAAAAGGTGAAAGAAAATAACGAATAATTGTTTTTTTAATAACAAGGAGGAACATTTATGTAGCGCCCATCCTATTATGTAGGCTACAGGGCTGCTTGACACACAATTGTAATGGAATAGAAACATGAAACAAAAATCCAATAACATGAGCAGACAAAACAATACCGGTCAGACTTCGTTTGGCCGGTATAAATACACATAACAAATCAGAAACAACAACTGCTGTGACTACTACTACTACTACTACTACTACTACTACTACTACTACTACTACTACTACTACTACTACTACTACTACTACTTATAATAGGCCTAATACACGTATGCATTGTCACACAAATAAACAAATAAACAAACAAACAAACAAAACAGAAAAAAAGAAAGAAAGAGGGTCTCTAAAATCACTAACATATCAAAATGTAATATAAAAAACGCATTGGACTGTAGAGGGGAAGCATTGTTTTTGTTTGTGGCACAAGCCACAAACCTATAACTCACTTTGTCGGCCTGTCGGTCGGTCTGTCCAAAATTGTCGCACATATTGTAAAAGAGAAAGAAAAGTACAGACAGAGAAAAAATACTTGGGCATAAAGTAACATTTCAGTTGTCATATCTAGAGTCCTTAGGTATGGAAAGAATTGTATACTGAACAGAGCACATGAATCTTCATTTTAAAGCGTACAAAATAATAAACATACGTAATACAGACACTGCAACAGACACGACGAGTATGCGGTGCTTTTTCAATGAGTATAAGTAGGATAAATAGTTTTAAATGTTTTCCAAAAGATATAAAAAGTTACGAAATGGTGCAGAGATAACATTCTGGTTTACAGATTAAAATTATTGAAAAGCCAGGGGAGGCGACTCAGTGTATGTAATGATTGGAGTGGTAAAAATAGACCGCTGCCACAAACGATTGCGAATCCGTGCTTGTTTTATTTTGATCTTGTTGTGGGTTTTTGTGTGTGCTCCTTTTGTTGCCTGCTTTTTGCTCCTTTTGCTGTATTAGCTGTTTGCTGTTTTCTTGTTTGTCTGTGTTGATAAAGGCGCATTCGCCGAAATATCCAGTAGTTTTGTTTTGTCTCTTGTGAATACAATAACGTCACTTTACACTTGTCGTGTAGTTGTTTGTTTGTTGTATGTTCCAGTGACGTTGCAGTCTGTTTCAGGTTTTTGTTGTTTTGTTTTTGAAAATGTCATAGCCAAATACACTTCAACCTCAAGAACAAAAGAAAGAGTTTCTAAAATCACTACGACAAGAAATTCAATAGCCAAAAACTGTAATGCAGTTCAGCCTTAGGGAAGAAAGGAAGGAAGAAAGAAAGAGTGTCTAAAACGAATGAATGAATGAAAGAGTCCCTAAAACGACTAACTCATCAACACATACCCAGTAATAACCTAATGCACTTCAGCCTTAAGAAAGAAAGAAAGAAAGAAACAAACAAAGAAAAAGAAAGGGCATCTAAATCGACCAACGTCCTTCAAGGCCGGACCAAGCAATAGGGCGCGTGATCACGAGTACGTCTTAAGCTGGAGACAGACTATGCGACTGCCTCATATGACTCGATCCTGTCGTGACGTTGACCAAATTTTGTTTCCCGCACAGAAGAGGCCACAAGCCAAAAATCTGACTCGATCAGACTCGATCAGTGAAATTTAGAACCCGCCCTATTCGGCCCTGTCACCTGACTGGGCCTGACTGAGTCAGACTGATCGAGCAGCATGGTATGCAAATGAGGTGAAACGTCACGACCTGATTGAGTCACATGAGGCAGTCACATAGTCTGTCGCCGGCTTTAGGCAACACGGGTAGTAGTATGTTGTTGTTGTCTTACCCTAGATTAAAGACTCCAGGGATCATCCCAACAGCCATAGTGTCCCTGCTTATGGTGGTTCTCCGAGTCGTGTGAGTTATGGTTGTTGTTGTTGTTGTTGTCGTACCCTGGCTAAAAGACTCCAGGGATCAAACCAACGGCCGAAGCACTTGAACACTATGGTACAAATGCACCAGCTAGGGATTAGAACATTTACGTGTGTGGCAATGTTTGATTACGTTTTTCTCTCAGACCAATATATAAACTCTACCATTGTACTCACATCGCTATAGGCTAGAACACCAAGGCAACATCAAAATGTTTTTATGCTCTGCATAGTTATGCGGGGGTTGTCTTTAGCCGTAACAAGCTCCTAGCATAACATCATCAGTCTCCAGAATCCTCCGAAGTCGGATCGAGTGTGGCTGCCCACGTGGCGGTGTAATCAAAAACGGTCACAGACGTAATGTTCTCAGCCTTAGCTGGTGCATTTGTACCATAGTGTTCAAGAGCTTCGGCCGTTGGGTTGATCCCTTGAGTCTTTTAGTCAGGGTACGACAACAGCAACTCACATCACCTGGAGAACCACGATAAGCAAGGACACGGTAGACAATGTGTACTGGAGCATCCTTCGGGTGAGGTACTGCAGGAGATACATAGGCACACATGGACCCTCTCTCTCTAAACT
>JAGGCT020004235.1:268894-278894 GCA_017654935.2 Phymorhynchus buccinoides
TGTATGTATGTATGTATGTATGTATGTATGTATGTATGTATGTATGTATGTATGTATGTATGTATGTATGTATGTATGTATGTATGTATGTATGAATGTATGTGTGTGTGTGTGTGTGTGTGTGTGTGTGTGTGTGTGTGTGTGTGTGTGTGTGTGTGTGTGTGTGTGTGTGTGTGTGTGTGTGTGTGTGTGTGTGTGTGTGTTTGTGTGCGCATGCGATCACTCTCGTGAATATATGCATGCAAATGCGTGATGCGTGTGTGCATGCGTGTGTGAGGTGGGAGCTTCCATGCACGAGCGTGTACAAGTACTGTAAGTGTATAATTATGTGCATGCATGGGTATGTGCTAGTTTGTATGTAGGCTTTCATTTATGCATATGCGTGGGTACACGCGTGCATACGTGTGCCTGTACTGACCTATCTGAAACGATGGAAGAGCCAAAGGCGCCAAAACCTTGCCCCAGCACCAGAATGGTCTGTGAGAGGCTGACAAGCACATAGCTGTCACACACCAAGCCAAACTGCAACACAATACATAGCTGTCACACACCAAGCCAAACTGCAAAACAATACATAGCTGTCACACACCAAGCCAAACTGCTACACAATACATAGCTGTCACACACCAAGCCAAACTGCAAAATAATACATAGCTGTCACACACCAAGCCAAACTGCAACACAATACATAGCTGTCACACACCAAGCCAAACACACCAAAACAATACATAGCTGTCACACACCAAGCCAAACTGCAACACAATACATAGCTGTCACACACCAAGCCAAACTGCAACACAATACATAGCTGTCACACACCAAGCCAAACTGCAACACAATACATAGCTGTCACACACCAAGCCAAACTGCAACACAATACATAGCTGTCACACACCAAGCCAAACTGCAACACTATACATAGCTGTCACACACCAAGCCAAACTGCAACACAGTACATATAGCTGTCACACACCAAGCCAAACTGCAACACAGTACATATAGCTGTCACACACCAAGCCAAACTGCAACACAATACATAGCTGTCACACACCAAGCCAAACTGCAACACAGTACACATAGCTGTCACACACCAAGCCAAACTGCAACACTATACATAGCTGTCACACACCAAGCCAAACTGCAACACAGTACATATAGCTGTCACACACCAAGCCAAACTGCAACACGAAGCATGGCGAAAGTACACTCATGTCTGTAATAAAAAAAATTTCAGTCAAACTTATTGCCCATGAGCGAATGCTAGACATTAACGCTCGTCTCATGGGCCAACATGAGACTGAACATTGCTTACTTATTGTAATTGGGGTGGGCTTCTTACCCCCGCCCATGCGCTTTTTACCCCGTCTTCCCCTACATAGCTGTCACACACCCCCCCAAACTGCAACACCAGCCAAACCACCATACATAGCTGTCACACACCAAGCCAAACTGCAACACAATAACATAGCTGTCACACACCAAGCCAAACTGCAACACTATACATAGCTGTCTTTACACCAAGCCAAACTGCAACACAGTACACATAGCTGTCACACACCAAGCCAAACTGCAACACTATTTATAGCTGTCACACACCAAGCCAAACTGTGCAACACTATACATAGCTGTCACACACCAAGCCAAACTGCAACACTGGATACATGAAGCTGTCACACACCAAGCCAAACTTCAACACTATACTCTAGCTGTCACACACCAAGCCAAACTGCAACACTCTACATAGCTGTCACACACCAAGCCAAACTGCAACACTCTACATAGCTGTCACACACCAAGCCAAACTGCAACACTCTACACATAGCTGTCACACACCAAGCCAAACTGCAACACAGTACACATAGCTGTCACACACCAAGCCAAACTGCAACACAGTACACATAGCTGTCACACACCAAGCCAAACTGCAACACTCTACACATAGCTGTCACACACCAAGCCAAACTCTCAACACTCTACACATAGCTGTCACACACCAAGCCAAACTGCAACACAGTACACATAGCTGTCACACACCAAGCCAAACTGCAACACAGTACATATAGCTGTCACACACCAAGCTCAAACTGCAACACAGTACACATAGCTCTCACACACTCAAGCCAAACTGCAACACTCTACACATAGCTGTCACACACCAAGCCAAACTGCAACACTCTCTACACATAGCTGTCACACACCAAGCCAAACTGCAACACAGTACACATAGCTGTCACACACCAAGCCAAACTGCAACACTCTACACATAGCTGTCACACACCAAGCCAAACTGCAACACTCTACACTAGCTGTCACACACCAAGCCAAACTGCAACACACTCTCACATAGCTGTCACACACCAAGCCAAACTCTCAACTCTCACATAGCTGTCACACACCAAGCCAAACTGCAACACTAGCATCTAGCTCTCTCTCTCTCATGTCTGCGACAGTTACTCATGGCCTCTCTCTCTCTCTAGGACTCTCCTTACTTCTGTAGCTCTCAGCTATCTTAATCGCTCTCTCTCTCTCTCACACCTACCTACTCTCTCTCATAGAACTCTCTCTCTGTAGATGATCCCCGTTACTTGCGACACTCTGGAACATAGGGGGTCTCCCTGTCTATGGTCGTGTGTACGTAACAGATTTACTGCTATCTCTCTCTCTCTTCTCTCTCTCTCTCTCTCTCTCTCTCTCTCTCTCTCTCTCTCTCCTCTCTCTCTCTCTCTCTCTCTCTCTCTCTCTCTCTCTCTCTCTCTCTCTCTCTCTCTCTCTCTCTCTCTCTCTCTCTCTCTCTCTCTCTCTCTCTCTCTCCCCTCTCTCTCTCTCTCTCTCTCTCTCTCTCTCTCTCTCTCTCACTCTCTCTCTCTCTCTCTCTCTCTCTCTCTCTCTCTCTCTCTCTCTCTCTCTCTCTCTGTCTCTCTCTCTCTCTCTCTCTCTCTCTCTCTCTCTCTCTCTCTCTCTCTCTCTCTCTCTCTCTCTCTCTCTCTCTCTCTCTCTCTCTCTCTCTCTCTCTCTCTCTCTCTCTCTCTCTCTCCCTCCCTCTCTCTGTGTCTCTCTCTCTCTCTTGCCAATCAATGGATCTCTTTTCTGAAAAGAACTCTTTAAAAGTAATGGAAACTTTATGTGTCAAAAGTGTAAGGTATTAGAAGATGAGGACCATGTTCTGAATAAAATAATGTACTCTTTACAATGACATAAGACAAAAATATCTTCATTTTGGTGACATGCCATACATAAATGTGCTTTAAAAAATGCCTCTGTCTGGAACATTCACAGGCTGAGTATATTGAGCCATGAAAATCAGACAGAATTTTCTTGAAAATTTATAGATTGCCTATTGATAATCATGACTGTGCATGTTTATCTTTCTCTCTCTTTTTTCCTTGACCTTATTCTAGGGGCTGGAGGCCTGAAGAATTAAAACATTCATTTGTTCAATCTGTTCAACTACTCTCTCTCTCTCTCTCTCTCTCTCTCTCTCTCTCTCTCTCTCTCTCTCCTCTCTCTCTCTCTCTCTCTCTCTCTCTCTCTCTCTCTCTCCCCTCTCTCTCTCTCCCCTCTCTCTCTCTCTCTCTCTCTCTCTCTCTCCTCTCTCTCTCTCTCTCTCTCTCTCTCTCTCTCTCCCCCTCTCTCTCTCTCTCTCTCTCTCTCTCTCCCCTCCTCTCTCTCTCTCTCTCCCCCCCTCTCTCTCTCTCTCTCTCCCTCTCTCTCTCTCTCTCTCTCTCTCCTCTCTCTCTCTCTCTCTCTCTCTCTCTCTCTCTCTCACTCCTCACTCTCTCTCTCTCTCTCTCTCTTCTCTCTCTCTCTCTCTCTCTCTCTCTCTCTCTCTCCTCTCTCTCTCTCTCTCTCTCTCTCTCTCTCTCTCCCTCTCTCTCTCTCTCTCTCTCTCTCTCTCTCTCTCTCTCTCTCTCTCTCTCTCTCTCTCTCTCTCTCTCTCTCTCTCTCTCCCTCTCTCTCTCTCTCTCTCTCTCTCTCTCTCTCTCTCTCTCTCTCTCTCTCTCTCTCACTCCCTCTCGCTCTCTCTCTCTCTCTCCCCTCTCTCTCTCTCTCTCTCTCTCTCTCTCTCTCTCTCTCTCTCACTCTCTCTCTCTCTCTCTCTCTCTCTCTCTCTCTCTCCCCTCTCTCTCTCTCTCTCTCTCTCTCTCTCTCTCTCTCTCTCTCTCTCTCTCTCTCTCTCTCTCTCTCTCTCTCTCTCTCTCTCTCCCTCTCTCTCCTCTGATCATCACCTCGGACATGAAAGAAGCATGGTTATCCATGCCAAACTCGTAACCGTAAAGACAGTCGTAGTAGGAGGTATGGCTGACGTTATTGCTGACGTTGTTGCTGACGACGATGCTGCATTCGTCATAGCGCACTTGTGACGTCACTGTGACGTTGGGAAGGTCCGGTAACCCGGATGTGGCGTTGGGGGCCGCGCATCGGTAAGGCACGTCTTTGGCTGTGTACATACGATACGAGTTCCACAAACACAGGTGTAAAGTGGCACAGTGGTAGCGCGTTCGCTTCGTGTCAAGTAAACCCGAGTTCGAATCTGGGTACAGGGGATTTTCCCTCTCACTTTGCACTAGGCCTTACGGTCTGAACGTGGAGTCTTTCGGATGAGACGATGAACCGAGGTCCCGTGTGCCCATGTACTTAGCATACGTTAAACCCAGTGGCAACGAAAAAGTTGTCATTTGGTCAAAATTTACCCCCCCCCCCCCCCCCCATCAGTCACACAAAAATCGCATGCAAAAAAAAAAAAAAGGGTGGCGCGCCTCTGGCTGCGTCGCGCTCTACAGGTGGGAGCAACCCGATTTCCACAGAGACGCCTCTGTGACTATGAAGCACCTAATACCTAATACCTACAAACAGGAACAAAAAGAATGCCATTGCGCAAATAAGACAGACACTCGAACGATTGTACAATAACACACCAGCAACGAGTTGAGCTCACAGCTTGTTAGAAGAACAATCCGTTTAACGCTCTGCCTCCGGTCTGAGACAGACACTCGAACGATTGTACAATAACACATCAGCAACGAGTTGGGCTCACAGCTTGTTAGAAGAACAATCCGTTTAACGCCCTGCCTCCGGTCTGAGACAGACACATATGGGACATTAGTAGACATAAAGAAGGCGGGGACGATCCTGGAGGCAATGCCCGGAGGCAGTGCAACACCAGGAAAGTCCCGAATGTCTTAACAATACAGATATTATATATTATAATATGCTCACAGCTTGTGTCCAGGCTTTCAACACTTATAAGGGCTTGTACGCATTAGATCCGCAGTCCGTAAGTTCCGTACGAAAAAAACCATCCGCATATATTATAAGAAATAAGCGGATGAGGTTGCGGATGAGTTTCCACATGTAACGGGCACACGCTCCTTCGTATTTCTTACTTCCAGATTTCGTGGGGGGTTTTGGGTTGGGGTTTGGGGGGGGGTTTTTTTGGGGGGGGGGGGTTCGGATGGTGGGTGAGCTTCCGTTAGGAATTTTGTGTAAGTGTGCACACGCCCTAAGCGAGGAGCTACTCTGGGTAGCCTACTTTGGCAACCGTAGTGAAAACAACAGATGCCCTAGACACTTATGCTATAAGCGTTGCAACATGCAAATTGATGGTAGAAATTGATGGTGAAACCGTGTAAAGAGTTTCAGAATACAAATACTTAGGTACCATTTTGGACGACAAACTGACTTTCGACAAGAACACACAGAACATACATAAGAAATGTCAATCAAGATTGTTTATTTTGCACAGACTGGGAAACATTGGTGTTAACTCACACATTTTGCATACGTACTATAGTAGCTGCATTGAGTCTGTGCTTACTGTTTCCTTTATGTGTTGGTTGTTGGAAAGAGAGAGATGGGTTTGAATGAGATGTACGAAAGACGAACCAAGCATAAAGCCAGGAAGATTGTAAATGACACCTCCCATGTTTTGAACAAACATTACGAACTATTACCTTCTGGACGTCGCTACAAAACTTTTAAAGTCAACTCCAGGGCACAGAAATCCTTCATCCCCAGATCCATCCACCTCCTAAACTCATGATCCTTTTAGGTTTAAATGTGTGTTCATCGTGTTAAAAGAAACTATGCATGCTTATCCTTAGACGTGTATGTATCCACATATAATGTGTATCTTTAAGTGTGTATTATGTGTAACTTTTGCTCCTATTCATGCATGCTGAATGTCGATGTCTTTGTTATTCTGGCATCTGAACAACATTTCTCCTTGGGAGATAATAAAGTGATTTTGATTTGATTTGATTTGATTTGATGCAGCGGATACGAGCGACATTCAACCGTTACTGAAACGTTGTCCACCTATCACCTATGAAGACGATGTCGAAGAGCTGGTTCTCTGCGCAGATGCCTCCCATGGCCACCAGCATCATCTGCACGAACTGGAAGCAGCCCGTGGGACCCAGGTAGTTCAGCACCGGGTCTATGTCCAGAGTCTCGTGAGTCATGGTGCCTCCAGGATCGGTTCCTGCTTCCTACTGTGCCCCACCCTGTAATGGACACGTAACATGTTCAGTGTGGAACCTTCTTAGCTATGTTTAACGTCCTCCCGATTCTTGCGCAATCATAATGGGACATTACTGATTGATACAGTTAATGTCATGAAAATCCGTTTAACGTCCTCCGGTCTGAAACAGACACGTATGGGACAAGATGTAAAGACGGTGGGAAAGATCCTGGAGGCAATGCCCGGAGGCAGTGCAACTCCAGGAAAGTCCCGAATTTTTAACGATACAGATGTACAATTTTACTTAATGTAGTGTGGAACCCCCCTTATAACACGTTAAAGACCCCCCCACACACACACACGCCACGTGTCACATTCCCTCTTATGCTTGCAAGATTTATAAAGGATGGAAGTTCAGTTTAACGTCGCGTATCGGCTTTCGCCATGTACGACGGGCTGAACAAACCAACCAGGGTATAAACAAAAATTTATGTTCCTGAATCACTGTCTTAGCCAAAATGCCGAGAAGCGATCAGAATCATATGAATATTGTTCGAAAAGATTTCTAAAGATTTCTTACCAGCTATTTAAGAGGGAAGACACGTGAAAACCGTGAGTTTGACTCGTGACGTGGTGGGTCTTTAAAACATCATCCAAAATGAGGTCTTAAACGGAAGGGAGGCAATTTTAATACTTACAAAGAAGGGTAATGTCTCAGAGAAGTAGGTCTTAAATGGGAGGGAGTCTTATAATGTGTGTGTGTGTGTGTGTGTGGGGGGGGGGGGTCTTATAAGGGAGGTTCCATTGTATGAAACACGTATGTATGGTAAGATGGGCAAAAACGCCCCCCCCCCCCCACTCCTCTCCTCCTTCCCTATGCAAGAATTGTTTTCCCTTTTCTCTTTAAATTTCAGATATTTTGTATTCAATGTAAACGACAGAGGCCCAGCCACGTTACAACATATCCTAACCGTTTAACATTTGGAAGAATCATTCCGCACAAAGAGGCAACAAATGCTGAAAAAAATCATGTGGCCTATTTACCCCACCCAACCATATGTATATGATGTAAGGAATGGGGTGGCCTTTGGAGGCTTTCCTCAACGCCAGCTGCCATCACTTCTGTTTGGGTCGAGAGAGTGGGGATGTACCCTGGGCAAGGCATATCCACTATACAAACTAATCCAGTTACCGGAGAAAACGGCCCCTGACGAAAACGGCCGCTACGAAAACGGCCCTTGTCCTACGAAAACGGCCCTACTCGGAAAACGAAAACGGCCCTACTCGGAAAACGAAAACGGACCTACTCAAAATACGAAAACGGCCCTTGTCTTATAAGCCAGCCCTGCCGGAATAGCACCTGCCCCTCTCTGCTATCTGGCAGTCATGGTCGGAAACGACTGACTGGCATACGCGCGTCTATTCTATTCCGTCGAGTTTGGCTATGACTTACAGATAGCAGAGGGGACGGGTGCTATTCCGGAGGGATGAACTGGAATCGGTAGATTTTACGATTCCTTGGCCAGGGTACATCCCCACTAACTCCGCCAAGAAGATTGCTTAGGGCAGCTGATGTTGGGGAAGGTCCCCGAAGTGAAGATGTCTTGCCCATGCTTCATCCCCACTGTCTCGGCACCAAAAAAATAAATTTGAGGACATGTGGTGTTGTGAAAGGTCCCCAAAGGCCAAATTGTTTTAATGATCCTTTTGGTTACAGCACTTATAAGCGATGAAAGTGCCTCCTATTTGCAGAGGTAAACATATGCATATTTATAATTGGCATGTTTATATTTGCATCGTATATTAATTATGTTTCAGTATTTAATCTGTCTGGCTTCCTACTTCGTTATATTTTCCTTTATTGATAATAGGCTGCATGTTTAAACCTTCAAAAAGAAATGTTGACAAAAGCACTACTTGAGTGAAGGCTAACAGAAAATAATAATTATGCCCACAGTCAGAGTCAGACCAAATAAACGAAAGAAACTAACAAAACGTCAACACCAATAGAGGGAGAGAGAGAGAGAGAGAGAGAGAGAGAGAGAGAGAGAGAGAGAGAGAGAGAGAGAGAGAGAGAGAGAGAGAGAGAGAGAGAGAGAGAGAGAGAGAGAGAGAGAGAGAGAGAGAGAGAGAGAGAGAGAGTCAAATGAGAGATGACGAAAGACAAGAGTCACGAAATAGCACAAATGACTGGGGCCCAATCCGAACAAATACAATAAAATGATTAACTAGATAATAAGGGGTATAAAGAGAACCATACACAGAGAAAGAGAGAGAGAGAGAGAGAGAGAGAGAGAGAGAGAGAGAGAGAGAGAGAGAGAGAGAGAGAGAGAGAGAGAGAGAGAGAGAGGAGAGAGAGAGAGAGAGAGAGAGAGAGAGAGAGAGAGAGAGAGAGAGAGAGAGAGAGAGAGAGAGGGCGTTCAGCTGTATGACAAAATGAAATAACGCTTCTTCTTTTTTAAATCTTACCTTCAAAGTCTTCAAACCTGGATGCAGCGATCCACAATAGGCAGTTTGTTAGTTGTCTTATTGCAGAACCGTACCTACCTCTTTATATTCTTCAAGAGCAACAACAATACAAGTTCGGTGCGCCCCGGTTCGCATATTGCCGTTTCGCATACTGCCGCTTCGCATAAAGCCGATTCACATACTGCCGCTTCGCATACAAAGCTTTGTGGACATGGCATTTCGCATAAAACTCAGAAAGTTAGGGATAGGGTTAGGGATAGGTTAGGGATAGGGTTAGGGATAGGGTTAGGGATAGGGTTAGGGATAGGGTTAGGGATAGGGTTAGGGATAGGGTTAGGGATAGTAAGAAAGTAACAGAAAGTCACGTAGAGTGCATTAGAACCTGCAAGAGTGCATAATATGCGAAATGGCAAACCCGTTTATGCGAACTGCCAGGTTTTTTTGGAAGAGACACTCGACTTGCGCCCGCGGCTCTGATCAAAGGATTATGCGAAACGCATTATATGCGAACCGGTGGGCACCCTACAAGTTAGGTGTAGGTCTTTAAAACCATGGATGCTATGTTATTCGATGGCTTGGAGTCAAAACGGACTATCTTTAGATAGACCATTGACACAGTATTGAACTAAATTACGGAAAAAAGAGAGAAAAAGAAACACACACGACCGAAAACATACTCCTTTGCGATCGTAGATCGGCAAAGGACAACTAATAACTTGTATTAAAAAAAAAGACTGCTGAAATATGAAAAGCAAAGCCCCCTTTTTTATATTTATGCAGTCATTGCTTCAGAGAGTTTTCATAGCTTACAAAGTCTGGATTGTTTGATGCAAGTTATTAGTTTTTGTAATAAATCCAGTAATACGCCAATGGACTATCTAAAGATAGTCCGTTGTGACTCCAAGCCATAAATATATATTTCTAGTCTACAGTCCATGCTAACACTCAACACGTAGCTTTGTGTACTGCTTGCGACCGACTCGCATAAATGTACACAACAACTCCACAAGCACACCAGCATGAAATTCGTTGTCAACAACACTTTATTTCAGCTCAGTGCACAGGAGTGGT
>JAGGCT020004235.1:283894-298894 GCA_017654935.2 Phymorhynchus buccinoides
GAATCGCCGATTTGAAGGTTTGATTTACAGGAATCCGGAGCAAAATGAGTGTTGCGATCTCTGTAAAGGGTGTTTTCCTGATGATCTCGACATTTTTCTTGCAAAAAAACATCCGTCAGGGTGCCCCTTTAAGGGCCTTCGCCAATAGGACGTGAATCTTACCTTCAACCTCAACCTACACACAGCCTTTCGAAGCTGGTGTCCTCTCGTACAATGGATTCCACACATTGCCAGTGATAACCCAGGCCAGCTTCGGCTCGATAGTTATGGTGCAGAAAGGTCACAGTATGGGGAGGGTTAAAGGTCACAGGCCCGGACGTGAGGACCAATAAAGCTCACGTCGAGATAATGTATGTGATGGGACAGATGGGAAGAATAGGCTTGGCCTAAAATCTTAAACCTTGTCAAATTAAGTTTTTCAAGTTTCAAGTCTCTCTCTCTCTCTCTCTCTCTCTCTCTCTCTCTCTCTCTCTCTCTCTCTCTCTCCTCTCTCTCTCTCTCTCTCTCTCTCTCCATCTTTCCCCAGCCAGTCCTCCTCGTCTCTCTCTCTCTCTCTCTCTCTCTCTCTCTCTCTCTCTCTCTCTCTCTCTCTCTCTCTCTCTGTACGCGCGCGCGCACACATGTGTGAGTGTATGTCCGCGTGCGCACGTGCTTTCGTGCATCGAGAAGATTGCAAACAATATATATTGTCGACAGATTAAGGATACAGTTATTTGCCGCATGATTGTGCTGGTGCTAAACACTCAAAAACACAAAAGGGGGCATGTAACATCTGGTCAATATTGAGTGAGGGACTGGGAATATTATTTTCTTCTTTGTTTGCACCTGTTGAGACCACCTTTATATTATCCCCCGGGCTTTAGCTATGCAACGCTAAAGACCCCCCACGCCACGTATCACATTCCCTCTTTTGCTTGGAAGATTTCTCTAAGATTTCTTACCAGCTATAAGAGGGAAAACTCTTGAAAACCATGATTTTGACACGTGACGTGGTGGGTCTTTAAGGGCCTGCTACACTGCATACGATTCGATTCACTGCAATCCGAATGTGACGTTTGTGAGGCGTGATTCACGCGAAATCCTATTGTCACAATCGGATCGCAGTGAATCGAATCGTATGCAGTGTAGCAGGCCCTTAAAGACCCACCACGTCACGTGTCAAAATCACGGTTTTCAAGAGTTTCCCCTCTTATAGCTGGTAAGAAATCTTAGAGAAATCTTCCAAGCGTATTACTTGGATTACTAATACAGTACAAGAAGGCATTTTGATCAGTACTTTTTTTTCTCAGAAATAGTCTATTGCTACTAGAGCACGCAATACTCTCTCTATATCTATATATTATTATAGTGGATAGACATTTCATGTAAGTTAAATGAAACACACACACGCGCACGCGTGCACGCACGCACGTACGCACACACACACACACACACACTCACTCATTCACTCACTCACATGCACACACACAGTACACACACACAGTACACACGCACGCACACGCACACGCACACGCGCACACACACACACACACACACACACACACACACACACACACACACACACACACACACACACACACACACACACACACACACACACACACACACACACACACACACACACACACACACACACACACACACACACACATACTCACTCACTCACTCACATGCACACTGGCACACAGTACACACACACAGTACACACACACAGTACACACACACAGTACACACACACAGCACACACACACACACACACACACACACACACACACACACACACACACACACACACACACACACACACACACACACACGCACACACACACACACACACTCACTCACTCACTCACTCACATGCACACACACAGTACATACACACAGTACACACACACAGAACACACACACACACACACACACACACACACACACACACACACACACACACACACACACACACACACACACACACACACACACACACACACACACACACACACACACACTCACACACACAGCATAGTTGTCGTGTTCACGTGTTTCAGAAATGGAAGAACATAGCAAGCAATAAGAACGACACTATATGTACTACAGAATATTGTCCATATTTTAGCTTAAGAAATAGACTAAGGAAATAGACAGTTGTAATAACGTTTTTGAATTCTGACCCCAAGGCTGGCAGTTAACTAATTTAAGGAAATTGAACATTTGTTCTTGCCTTATTTAGTAAATATTCGGTGTGCTTTTTCCAACTGTGCTTAGGTGTAAAAAATACACCTACAAATTTAACACACTGTTGATATTTTAAAACATTTCCTTCTAGTTTTAAAACAGGAAGATCAGAAGGATTTTCTCCGTTGTTAAATAACATTAAGCACGTTTTTTCTCCTGATAGTTCTAGACCATTTTCCTTTATGTAATCAGCTAAACTGTCTAATTCATGTTCATGTATCTTCTGCACATGATTGATAGTTCTTTTATTTGAATGTTTTCTTAAACTAGTATTCATCCATATAGCAATGTCATCAGCATATTGTACTAAATGTGATTTTGGAATATCATAAATAAAGATTGAGAATAAGATCGGTGCAATAATTGAACCTTGTGGTATACCCATATCTACATGTCTGAAGGATGAATAAGCATTACCAATGCTAGTGCACATCTGTCTGTCCTTCAAAACAGTTTTAATGTACATGTATAATTTACCAGATTCCAATATATTTTAATTTATAAAGTAATTTGGAATGTCACACGCTGTCATATGCTTTTTTGACATAAAAGAATGTAGCCAAAGTACTTTTCTTCGAGCAAAATGTCGTTTAATTTGAGTGGTAAGCTTAACTAAATGATCTGTTGTGCATCTGCCTTTCCGGAATCCAGCTTGCTGAACTGGAATAATCTGATTCTTTTCACAAAGAAAAGTAAGACACTTCAAAACTATTTTTTCCGTGATTTTGACACGTGATCTGGTGGGTCTTTAAAAACAATCAATCAATTGCAAAAGTGTATGTGGGGGCGTGGGGTGGGGTGGTGGGGGGGGGGGGTGGGGGGGGGGGGGGGGGGGGGCGTGCGTGCGTTTCGAGCGCGCGCGTGTGTGTGTATGTGCGCGTGTACCCCATTCGCCACGGTTTACGACTCACAGCCCGCGCATTGTGTGGGCTTTTCACTTGAGTAATGTCTCGCCCATCGAAACGACCATGAACGCATTTTTAAGGTTATTGATTTTCCTTGCACTTGCATGTTTGGTGTTTATGATTTCTGCATATTTCACCAAGGATTTTACTACAGCGAGCATTGTCTCGGTAAGATGATTTTTTAAGTTTTTTTTATATTTTCTTTAAAGAAGTTGTGTGAAATATTGTGAGTGTCTCTCTCTCTATTTCCCTTTCTTCCCCCTTCCTCTGTCTGTCTCTCTCTCTCTCTCTCTCTGTGTCTCTCTCTGTGTCTCTGTCTGTCTGCCTCTCTCTCTCTCTCACTCTCTCTCTCTCTCTCTCTCTCTCTCTCTCTCTCTCTCTCTCTCTCTCTCTCTCTCTCTCTCTCTCTCTCTCTCTCTCTCTCTCTCTCTCTCTCTCTCTCTCTCTCTCTCTCTCTGTATCTCTCTGTGTCTCTGTCTGTCTGTCTCTCTCTCTCTCTGTGTGTCTCTCTCTGTGTCTCTGTCTGTCTGCCTCTCTCTCTCTCTCTCTCTCTCTCTCTCTCTCTCTCTCTCTCTCTCTCTCTCTCTCTCTCTCTCTCTCTCTCTCTCTCTCTCTCTCTCTCTCTCTCTGAAAATATATAAATTAAATTGTAAGTCAACAAGTGTATCACTCTGTCACTCTGTGTGTGTGTGTGTGTGTGTGTGTGTGTGTGTGTGTGTGTGTGTGTGTGTGTGTGTGTGTGTGTGTGTGTGTGTGTGTGTGTGTCTGTCTGTCTGTCTGTTTGAGTGTGTGTGTGTGTGTGTGTGTGTGTGTGTGTGTGTGTGTGTGTGTGTGTGTGTGTGTGTGTGTGTGTGTGTGTGTGTGTGTGTTTGTGTGTGTGTGTGTGTGTGTGTGTGTATGTGTGTGCGTGTGCGTGTGCGTGTGCGTGTGCGTGTGCGTGTGTGTGTGTACGTGCGTGTGCGCGCGCGTGTGTGTGTGTAGCGTTGAAGCGAAAATGTAGGCAAACAAATTTTGATTTAATGCTTTTTAAAAAAGATGAAAAACACTTCTTGTGTCTGAGTTTGTGTGCGAGCGCGCGTGTGTGTATGTGTGTGTGTGTGTGTGTGTGTGTGTGTGTGTGTGTGTGTGTGTGTGTGTGTGTGTGTGTGTGTGTGTGTGTGTGTGTGTGTGTGTGTGTGTGTTCGAGTGTATATATATGTGTGTATATATCTGTGTGTGTATGTGTGTGTATATATGTGTGTATGTATGTATATATGTGTGTGCGTGTGTGCGTGCGTTCGTGTGTGTGTGTGTGTGTGTGTGTGTGTGTGTGTGTGTGTGTGTGTGTGTGTGTGTGTGTGTGTGTGTGTGTGTGTGCTAAGGCGCGAGTTGGCCTACGTTATGTTCTCGCACGTGTTTGTAGACCAACATATATTTTCACACATCCTCAGCTAAGCATTACATTTGTCCATACCCACATGTTCGTTAGTTATCATATCATATCATAGAGGTACGGCATATAGGCTTAGATAGCCTTTTGCCTGCTCTTTCAAGTCATTCGTGTGTTTTTGTTTGTTTATTGATTTAAATATTCTGGGCGCCACAAACCACAGCAACGTATTACTTCATACATTTAAATGATCGTAAAGTGTGTCTGGACGTGGAAGCTATAACCCCCCCAGTGTCTATCTAACATGTTTACAGGACCGGACCTAAGTTTTGAAGGGGGTGGGGGCTAGTTCATCGAAGGTGCGAAGCACCAAGACCCCTAGGGGGGTCCGGGGGTATGATCCCCCGGAAAGTTTTTAATTCCGAGAAGCAAAATAGTGCAATCTGGGCATGCAATAAAGGACTAATGCCATTACTGTTCATACCCCTTTTGAAACATGTTTTGAACCATTAACCCTTTCGCCGCCAGCCATTTTTCAGCCAAAAAATACCATTAAACTTAACTGGGTAGAGAAAATAACATATCTGCAATATTGCGAATTCCTCTCTGACATATATAACATTAGGCCTATCCTTACTTCCCAAAATTAAGAAAATAGGGTCTTTGAAGAACAGGTCCTGATTTGATGCTTTTTAGTGACATGGGTGTTAAACCATTGTGGTGCTAAAATGCGACATTGGCGGTGAAAGGGTTAAGTACCTATCAACTGGTGGTGCTGATGAGTGCTAGGTATAGCCCGCGAGGAAATGTAGCCTGTCGCTCGGCGACATGAATATGGGTTTTTTTGGAGGAAAAAGGGTGGGGGCTGCAGCCCCATAAGCCCCCACCCCCCCCCACCCCCCGTAGGTCCGGCCCTACTGCTTTTTAAACCATTGAGTGTTCCTGCAGTTACTATGTTGCTAGATAAGGAATTCCAAGGATTAATAACTGTGTTAATGAAAAATGTGCATAGGTATTAGTCCTGGTAAATGGCTTGTTAATCTTCAAGGGATGACTTCTGGTAATGGAATTATTAATTGTGAACAAATTGTTAGTAGTTTGACTGTCGTAGTACTTATGTAAGATTGTAAACGTTTCTGTCATGTCACCTCTTAGCCGGCGGTATTCTAGACTTGGAATATTTAGAGCTTTAAGTCTCTCTTCGTAGTTACAGTTTTTTAATCCAATAATTTGTTTAGTATATCTTCTTTGAACATTTTCGATTAAGGTTACATGTTTATTAAATTTTGGGCTCCAAACCGCATTTCCATATTATAAAATCGGTCTAACCAATGCTTTGAAAAGAGGAACCATTATTTCTTTGGATTTAAACTGAATGAAATGCGATATCACACCAGACATTTGATTAGCTTTTTTGACAGTAGTAGTAATATGCTCTTCAAAATTTAGATTAATATCCACAAAGACCCCCAGATATTTCTCGACCTCACTAGGTTCAAGATCACAATCATCAATTTTATGATAATGGTTAGGATTAGTTTTACCTATGTGAAGTATTTTGCAATTTTTTTAAATTAAACTTTATTTGCCAACCCTTCGTCCACTCAACTAGTTTATCTACTGACTCCTGTAGTTTAATCCTGCTCCCATCAATCAAGTTCGTTAGTTTAAAAAAAATTAGCTTAAGGGTTCCAGTTCCTGCCGATTCCGCATCATGCCGAGCTTCCGCTGAACGGGTTTGGGCTGGCTGGGTCACTGTAGATTAGGGTTGTTTTGATTTGTTTTTGTTCTGTGTGCGACCTTCGGACCTCGACGAAACAGTATCAAAAAATCAAATTGTTGATTGTGGATACTTAATGGATGAAGAAGAAGAAGTCTGTGCGTGTACACGAGAAGACGCCTGTCAATGAATGTGTTCTGTAATGTAATATATAAACGTGTTATTTCGCACGTGGGCATGAGCTCGTGCGCGTGTGTAGGTACCATTAGGTGCACGTGTGCATGTATTTTTGCATGCGTATATATATATGTGTGTGTGTATGTATGTACTTGATTTTGCGTGTGAAATGAGCGCGCGTGCGCATAAATATGTATGTGTGTCCTTGGACGTTTGTTGTCTATACATAGCAACACTCGCTAGGGATAAGATAGTTGGGTACCAAGACAGTTAGCGCAGTGTGACGTAGACCTACAAGATAAACGTTTTATTTACCCAGAAACGGTCAAATCAAGTTATTTGAACAATAGTTAATTCAGACAATATCCATTTAATTAAATCGTATCGCGTGAAGAAAGACAATGAACGGGTAACTAAGACTATCCATGAAATCCACGTGAAACGGAGCATATGGGAGGAACAAATCACCATAAGAAGTGAGTGGCCATTCGTGTAAAAATTAACGAGTGTGACCGCCACGGGCCTCGATCACTGCCCTAGAACACCACCTCATGCTGCAAATCAGTTCTGATCCGCTGCTGGAGGATCCTGGCCCACACCTCCTGGAGCGCCACCCCAACCTCATGGACGGCACGAGGATCCTGCTCTCGTGCTTGTACGGCTTGTCCGATAATGTCCCAGACATGTTCAATCGGATTCGGGTCCAGAGAGCACGCTGGCCATTGCATTCATGCACATTCCCTCATCCTGCAGATGCTGACTGGCATGACGTGCACGATAATGGCGGCCATTGTCATCCATGAAAATGAACTCTGCGCCACTGATTCTGCGTGGGCATGGACTATGGTGTGGAGGATCTCCTATCAATATCAGTCTGCTCACCCGGTGTTGTTTTCCAGCACAAACTTGTAAGTCAGTTGTACATTGCATGGAAATGCTATTCCACACCTAAATCGACCCTCCACCATAGCTGCCATGCTGTCCACTGATGTCTGGATCGAATGCAAGAACTCAGGCTTCATTGCATTCTTTCAAGTCAATCTGTCACAGCAAAACCAGAACTGGGCTCATCACGGGACGAATCGGTCGAATCTGCAACGGACAAAGTATGATATTTTTGTTTTACTCGACTGATTTTATGAGTGATCCCTAGCGAGTGTTGCTGTGCATATATATATACTTAGCATATGTATGTTTTCTCTCGCATGTGGGTATGCGCGCGCGCGCGTGTTTGTGTCTCTGTGTGTGCGCACGTGCGTGTATGTGTGCGTGTTCTTGCATGTGGGCGCGTCTAAGTTTGTGTTTGTTTTGACAAAATTATGCACACAAGACCGTTTGTGTGTAGGTGCACGCGCGTGTCCGCGTGTGTGTCTACTTGTAAGTTTGACCGTCTGTCTGTCTGACTGTTTCTCTGTCTGTCGGTACGTCTGTTTCAGCCACTGCCATCTCCCCTCGCTGTACCTGCCCCACCGCGTGGTCTCTCTCCCGAGTCCGACACCAGAACCGGAACCGGAACCAGTACCAGAACCGGAACCGGAATCAGAACCGAAACCGGAACCGGAACCGGAACCGGAATCAGGACCAGAAACGGGACGAACAGCCAAGGAGCCGTTCTGGCACGGTCCCTGTGGAAACAGTGTCAGAAACAGCGTGGAGCCGGGAAGACTTCTAAAAGGGGGCCACCGCGTTCCCTTTTCAACCACATCGTGGTGGAAGATACACACAAGGTGACAAATAATAATAATAATAATAATAATAATAATAATAATAATATTAATAATAATAATGATGATGATGATGATAATAATAATTTAAAAAAATAATAATAACAATAAAAAACGGATATATATATAGCGCTTTTTATTGAGCACAAAGCGCTTTACAATCAGCATTGAAACACTCACAGTCATGTACACACACGCACACTGTCACACGAACACACACACGCGCGCGCGCGCGCGCGCACGCACACACACGCACACGCGTGTCGGGGACTTATTAGGAGCCCGATTGGACCTTTGCTTTGGTGTGCTTGTTATTTATTTTACTTTCTTTTTTTTTAGCTTAATATTGTTCATTTATTGTTTGTTTCCTTTTTAAATGTTTAGATATAGCTCTAAGTTGAAGTATTTAACCTTAGAGTTGCAGTCAGTGAGATATATAGAAGGAGTAGTAGATTATCGTAAGCAAGGAGTTGCCACGTGTTGTCTGCTCGTTCTGTCTTTCTACCACAACCCAAACAAAACTCGCTACGGGAGATAACCCTACATAACTAACGTTTTACTAACATATGGCCTAAATCATGCATGTACTCAGACCCACATACCCCCACCCCATTTATTCACATAAATTATATACATGCATAGACTAATATACCTACTCACGCACACCCACAGACCCCCTTAAACGGACATGTGCACACAATCATACACATACATACAATTATATTTTAGTCTAAGATCACTGTAAGGTGAATAGACGTTAAATTAAAGAACGAAAAACACATACTTGCACACACACACTCACTCCCTCTCTCTTTCACTGGCCTGGTACATTCCGAAGTTCAGCTCTCTAGGTTTTCTGTAGGGGTTGCCCCTACCAAGGCTGGGGAGCTCGGTAGGCCCGTGGTTGTCGAGGGCTTGAAATAATAATTGTCCTTCTCCTAGACGAACTGCCTGCGAAGGCTAAACGAGCTCCATCTACCCGTGTTTGAAATCGGAGTTGTCCCTCTCCTAGACGGACTGCCTGCCAAGGCTATGAGCTTCGTCTACCCGGACCGGTCTAGCTCCGACCCCCCTTGCCAAGAACTAGTTTTGCTATCGCGCCGGTTGTACGCCCCCGTGCCGCGTTCGCCATGACCAGGTCATGCCCACCCTGCTCCATGTCCCCGAAGGAACACCCGCATTAACGTGGCAGGGAGGTGCGACTACGGAGTTCATTCTCGCATTAGGGACGCACTGAGGCACCCTAAGTGAGATATCTTGTGTGTGTGTGTGTGTGTGTGTGTGTGTGTGTGTGTGTGTGTGTGTGCGTGCGTGTGCGTGTGCGTGCGTGTGCGTGTGCGTGCGTGTGTGCGTGTGCGTGCGTGCGTGCGTGCGCGCGCGCGTGCGTGCGTGCGTGCGTGCGTGCGTGTGTGTGTGTGTGTGTGTGTGAGAGTATGTGTGTGTGTGTGTGTGTGTGTACGTATGTCTCTGTGTGTGTATGCTTGCGTGTGTGCATGCGCATGCGTGTGTGTGTGAATCCCCCCCCCCTCCCCTCTCCATTCTTACTTTATTATTGACTTATGTCATTTTGTTGACAGGAGCGGATTAGTGGGTGGGGTGGGGATTTGATTTTGATTTTTTTTATGTGTGCATGGGCGTACGCGAGTGTGTGTCGTTTCTCTTCATTTACATTCATTTTCAATTATTATTTTTAACGACGTCAATATGTTGGCCTTAAGCTGGCGAGTGCGTGTGTTTTCATTTTTTCTTCCGTTTGCATCTGTTATTATCTCTTATTGTGCATGTGTATATTTATATGTATCTTATATGATCTGTATGTCCTGGTATTCTATTGTGTATTTAAATAGTAGTATTAGTGCCTGTATTATCATGTTCATGTGTGTTTTGTATATGCGTTGTATCTGTAAGGCGCTTTGAGCTGTTGTCAGGATACTGCGCCATATAAATGTTATTAATTATTATTATTATTATTATCTTCGCAGGGCATCTTCACGCCCTGATTGCTTTCTGTGAACTTGTCAGCTGTGACCAGGCGGCATGCAGTGGGGGGGGGGGGGGGGGGGGGGGGGGGGGGGGGGGGGGAGGGGGGGGGGGGGTGTGTGTGTGTGTGTGTGGGTGTGGTGGTGTTCACGTGCTGTAACAGCCGCCTCCTTCAACCTGGGAAAATACAATTTGGCACACCAGCTTATTAGATGCATCATCATATAGTAAAAAGCCAACTGTCCGTGTGTGTGTGTGTGTGTGTGTGTGTGTGTGTGTGTGTGTGTGTGTCTGTGTGTGTGTGTGGGTGTCTGAAACACGAAACGGGCCTTATAACTCCGCCGTTTTTCGATCGAATCGCTTCAAATTTGCTGTGAGCCCTAACGAGGCGATGGCAACGGCAACCGAGGCGGCCGTGTCATTTGCGCGGTTTCGCAAATGCGCGAAACGCGCATCCGCCGGCCTCTCGGCGCCCGTATCTCTGGGCCGATTGCCTTCGAATTTGGCAGGAAGATGTCCGGGACCGGGGACTATCAGTGTGCCAAATCGGAAGCGAATCGATTCAGAAATTCCGGAGATACGGGCGCCGACAGGCCGCTTCACGTTTTCACAAACCGCGGCGTAACCAGACCCGACATTGACTCGAGATTTGGTACAGGCGTCACCAGGGATAGTGACTATCGTCGTGCAAACTTTCAACACCATCCATTCATAAACACGCGCTATAAACCGATTTATTTTGCAGGACGCTAATTTCAACCAACACTTCACATATAACCAAAGACTCTAAAAGGGGAAGATGGACTACTTAAGAGTTACGGCGAGCCTGGCTGATAGAGTAATATCGTTAGTGGGGTAGTTCACAATGGCGGCTATGCAAAGACTCAGATTGGAATTTGAACGGAGAATTCAACTGGCCTATCGACGTGTTATGTCATAAAGATGTTTAAAAGGGACACAACCAGTGTTTCTGTCCTCACTACTCATATAGGGAAAAGGGACCAGATGTTAGTCTTTTCTTTTCAATGTCTTTGGCTCTTTGCTTGCCTCCCGGCCGCGAGCGCACTGCAGCTATTTTTATACAGACAGTGGGGGAGAGAGAGAGAGAGAGAGAGAGAGAGAGAGAGAGAGAGAGAGAGAGAGAGAGAGAGAGAGAGAGAGAGAGAGAAACTGACTGGGGTGTGGGTGTGGGTGGGGGTGGGAGTAGAACACAGCAAGCTTCCCCCCCCCCCCCTAGGGATACTGGGAGGGGGGGGGGGGGGTAGGGGTCTTCCGTACAAATAGTTCCCCCACCTTCTGGAAGTTATGTGCTTATAACTACCTCTAATCTGTCAGTCTCTTTGATTCTGCCTTTTCCCTTTGCATGCTGTTATCTACTATCGTACTGCCTTTCCGGTCCATTCTCCTGCCTTTTTTCAAGAAATACTTTCAAAAAGATTTCCTCTAGCCAAAGTCAGACATGCTGGGCCTAATTATTCTTACGTAGGTGCATAACAGCAGCATGATGCATCTACGTTCGTAATTGACAGAAATTCTCCTGCCTTTTTTCAACAAATACTTTCAAAAAGATTTCCTCTACCCGAAGTCAGACATGCTGGGCCTAATTATTCTTACTTTGGCGCATAACAGCAGCATGATGCATCTACGTTCGTAATTGACAGAAACATGCCTGAACGACCGAAGAACAAGAACTTAGAAGACGAAGAAGAAGAAGAAGTACTACTCTCTCTCTCTCTCTCTCTCTCTCTCTCTCTCTGCGCGCGCGAGGTCAAAGTCGAAATGATTATGAAACACTCTTTCTGCGATAGGTCAAGATGTGCCCCCTCCTGAAAAGAAAGACCTTACACATTTGTGATCCATTTTCTTGGAAGGTGAAATGCTGCCTTCTTCTTGGAAACGTAAAACCGAAAGTTTCACTTTCGTGTGTTTGAGACTGGCTGTTTGTTGAAAGCCACAATAGCAAATAAGTGTGTCGCCGAGTGGCAGATAAGTCCCCGAGCAAGTAAATGTGGGGAGGAGGTAGGTGTAGGGAGGAGATAGCTGCCACGGGGTTAAAACTACCACGGGGCAATTGCTAGTAGTAATGATATACTAAAGTGACACTGATCTAGAACAGTTAAAGTTGCCTCTCCCCAAAAAAAATCTTAACATTTCTGGAAGGTACCTCGTACACCATAGGGGAGAGAGAGAGGGGAGAGAGAGAGGGTGGGGGGAGAGAGAGAGAGGGAGGAGGGAGGGAAAGAGAGGAAGGGAGAGAGAGAAAGAGAGATCATTTTTTAGTTATGTTTACCATGACCTGGGAGTACAGTTTACACGGCTCTACCATCTTGTATTTCCGATGCTTTTCTCCAGATCCTCTACTGCAACGTTCCCAAGGTGGCGTGCAGCAACTGGCGCAGGGTCCTGCTCGTTCTCTCGGGTGGGGCCAAGGCCTCCCAGATGGCCAACCTGAAAGTGCACACCGGCCCCGCCCTGGCCTGGCTCCCGAGGCTCAGCAAATACAACCGCTCGGAAATCCAGCACCGCCTCGACAACTACTTCAAATTCATGATGGTCAGAGAGCCGTTGGAACGTCTCCTGTCCGCGTGGAGAAACAAGTTCCAAAGTAACTTGACTACCTCCGTCAATTTCAGAAGAGTTTTCGTGCGGCGCATTCTCAGAAAGTACCCCGAGGTTCGGAACCGTCTGAAACCGGGGTACGTGCTGGACAAAGTAGTGATCCGGTTTGAGGAGTTCTTGCGGTACATCGCGGATAAGTCGGGTGAGGGGCTGAATGGTCATTGGGAGAGGTTCCACAAGTTGTGTCATCCCTGCACAATGCATTACGACTTCGTTGGCAAGCTGGACTCGGTGGAAGAGGACGCAGCCTATGTGCTGAACATGGTCCGTGGGGATGGTGAGGTCAGCTTCCCTGAACGTTCGGTGTCCTACAAACATCCTCCCACTCCCGCGTTTGTAGATGGGTACTACAGGAACGTGTCTGCTTCCTTGTTGACACAGATCCTTGATATGTACACCCCCGATTTTACCTATTTCAATTACTCTCTGTCCAGGCATTGGAAGCTCGTTCCGTGATTAAGAACAACAACAAAGTTCTGTGCTTGTAACTTCCTCTAATCTGTCACTCTCTTTGACTCTGCCTCTTCCCTTTGCTTACTCTCATCTACAATCTTTCTGCCTTATTGGTCCATTCTCCTGCCTTTACTTTGTTCTGGAAACTCTTCACAAAGATTTTCTCCAATCGAAGACGAACATTTTGGGCCTAACTATTTCTAAGTTAGGCGCACAACGGCAACACGACGCATCTGCGCTCATATGATAGGAAACTGAGGAACTGAAGAAGAAGGGGGAGGAGGCATACTTTGTGGTGTAATATCAAAGCCAGAAACATTCGAATTTATTGTAAAGCATAGAGAAAGAATGTGAGTATATCGCCAGTAGGGACACACGCAAAAGGCAACAGCAGTTGTTTTTACCTGGGCCTGTCTTCACATTGAGACATCATGAGACTTATCATCACGCTAGCTTACAAGTCCTTCTAAAGTCCTATTAAATCCTACTACTTTGGAAGAACTTCTATTGCTAACATATCATGTGATGAGTCTCATCCTACCTCAACGTGAATACTGGCTCAGATATCTTTGTCAAATTCACTAGCCTGTTGAAGAAATGCAGGAAGGAAAGGGAATTGAATAGACGATTTTCGGAGAAAAAAAACCCTAGGGGAGAGCACTTCGTGAAAATTAGAGTTGTTTGCCTCGCTTACTCGGTCAAATACCATAGCAACAATGGCGTCGAAGGTTGAATCCGCAGGATGCGAGTCAGTGACTTGCAAACATTTTTGTAGAAAAATGAGGGGCGGCCAATGGCCACAATCTGATAGAACTTGCAAAATGTGATGTAAAAATATAAATGATATCAATTTTAGAATGCCGCACGGTGTTCTAAGTGCTGTATGTCTAATCAAACACACGAGGCGAGAGCTGGGGATCTACCTGATGGTAGAGTAGCTTCCCCTATTTGACCGATTGAATTAGGCAAGATAACTCCCACACACCATAAAATTACTCCCCTTCATTATTTCCAAACAATTCCTATTAAGCAGGAAGGAATGAAAATGAATGAAACTCCGTTTAACGTCCTCCGGTCTGAAAAAGACACATATGAGCGTTTTTCAAAAAAGGCCGAATTACAGAACTCGCAAATGATGAAAAAAGAAGTTTGTCAATTACACATTTTTACACTGTCTTATAATTTTACAGACCCTGAAATACCTTAAAGTGGATTATGCCGTTTTTTAGACATGCTTCTTAGCCGTTATGAATTTTTAACGAATTAAATCTTTAAAAAATAGTAATTCGTGCAACAAGTTTCTTAAAAAAAATTCTAAGGAAAGGAAAGGTTGTTCATTCGTTTAAAATATATTGTATTTAGCAGTAGACACTGCTCTTTTAAATACTAACTGCGAATTTAGTCCTTGATGAAAAACATGTCAGTTTTTCTAACAGAAATAACGAACTTTTTGAAAAAAAAAGGTGTTTTAGTAGGAATCAACACCTATGAAAAATGAATGCGCGGCACTATATTTACAACATTGTTTTTACAGTTAACGTGGACAAATATGAAGACAATCCAAACATAGAACGCATGACTTATGGAGTGTTTTGGGCGAAATATCCTATTTAGTTTCGTTGCATCATGACATTCTATTCTACGTCACTGACGCTTATCGCGTCAAGATATTAAGCGAGTAAGGCGAAACATCTCAGATGTTAACAATTAGGAAAACTTCCTTTTGCCGTTTTACATTAATTTTATATTATAGCACAAAGTTTTCAAACGTTTCCAGCGTATTCAAAACACAGCTGCTCGTCTTGTCCTTAGGAAGAAAAA
>JAGGCT020004235.1:313894-328863 GCA_017654935.2 Phymorhynchus buccinoides
TTTGCAAGTCTGTTGTGAGAAACAAGCCTAGCGACTTAATGTCCCCTTTGTGGTGCTGGGTCACACATGCGCACTTTACGCGTGCGTTCTGAAAATCGTATAAGATAATATCTTTGTAGCAAAAGTTTATTTTGTTCTGTGTATGTGTGTATTTAGAGCAGAAAACATCACAAACTTTCCCCCCAAATCCCAAAAGCCGTGGTTGGTGGGGGTTTTAGTAAGAAAAGGGTTTTAAATTGAAATGGGTGATAACGGTTTCTCATTGAACAGTGCTTTATATTCACTTGGAAATATCTCAAATCAAGCCACGAGAAACGTTTTGTTTGTCTCTGCTGTCCAGATTCTCTACTGCCATATTCCTAAGGTGGCCAACACTAACTGGCGCCGAGTCTTCATCGTTCTCTCCGGTCGTTTGAACGCCTCCCAAGCAGCACCCCTCACAAACAAACAACTCCACGTTCCTCCCGTAGAGAAATGGTTCCCAAAGCTCAGCACATTCAACCGATCCGAAATCCAGTACCGCCTCGACAACTACTTCAAATTCATGATGGTCAGGGAGCCTTTGGAACGCATCCTGTCTGCCTGGCGCGACAAGTTTCAAACTTTGAAACCCGAGCAGAGGAGACGCTTTGTGAGGCCCGTTCTACAGAAGTACCCCAACGTTAGGAATCGCCTAAAACCAGGGTATGAGGTCGGGAAAGTGGTCATTCGCTTTGACGAGTTCTTGCGGTATGTTGCAGATACGTACTATAGAAGGTCGGGTGAGCTTAATCGCCACTGGAAGCATTACCATACGCTGTGTAATCCTTGCGCAATGCATTACGACTTCGTAGGGAAGTTGGAAAATTTGGAAGAAGATGCAGCCTATGTGCTGAAAAGAGTCCATGGGGATGGTGAGGCCAGCTTCCCTAAACGTTCTGTTTCCTACAAACGTCCCCCAACTCCCGTGTTTGTTGATGAGTACTACAGGAACGTGTCTGCTTCCTTGTTGACACAGATCCTCAATATGTACAAATCCGATTTTATCTCCTATAATTACTCTCTGTCCAGATATTGGAAGATCATTCCGTGATAGAAAAAAAGAACCAATATTTGGTAGTTAAAGATTGTTGGTTAAAAGGTACCGTTCCCACACTTTCTGGAAGTTGTATGTTTGTAACTTCCTGTAATCTAGCTGTCATTCTCTTTGACTCTGCCTCTTCCCTTTGCTTACTCTCATCTACAATCTTTCTGCCTTATTGGTCCATTCTCCTGCCTTTACTTTGTTCTGGAAACTCTTCACAAAGATTTTCTCCAACCGAAGACTAACATTGTGGGCCTACCTATTTCTAAGCTAGGCGCACAACGGCAGCACGACGCATCTGCGCTCATATGATAGGAAACTGAGGAACTGAAAAAGAAGGGGGAGGAGGCATACTTTGTGGTGTAATATCAAAGCCAGAAACATTCGAATTTATTGTAAAGCATAAAGAAAGAATGTGAGTATATCGCCAGTAGGGACACACGCAAAAGGCAACAGCAGTTGTTTTTACCTGGGCCTGTCTTCACATTGAGACATCATGAGACTTATCATCACGCTAGCTTACAAGTCCTTCTAAAGTCCTATTAAATCCTACTACTTTGGAAAAACTTCTATTGCTAACATATCATGTGATGAGTCTCATCCTACCTCAACGTGAATACTGGCTCAGATATCTTTGTCAAATTCACTAGCCTGTTGAAGAAATGCAGGAAGGAAAGGGAATTGAATAGACGATTTTCGGAGAAAAAAACAACCTAGGGGAGAGCACTTCGTGAAAATTAGAGTTGTTTGCCTTGCTTACTCGGTCAAATACCATAGCAACAATGGCGTCGAAGGTTGAATCCGCAGGATGCGAGTCAGTGACTTGCAAACATTTTTGTAGAAACATGAGGGGCGGCCAATGGCCACAATCTGATAGAACTTGCAAAATGTGATGTAAAAATATAAATGATATCAATTTTAGAATGCCGCACGGTGTTCTAAGTGCTGTATGTCTAATCAAACACACGAGGCGAGAGCTGGGGATCTACCTGATGGTAGAGTAGCTTCCCCTATTTGACCGATTGAATTAGGCAAGATAACTCCCACACACCATAAAATTACTCCCCTTCATTATTTCCAAACAATTCCTATTAAGCAGGAAGGAATGAAAATGAATGAAACTCCGTTTAACGTCCTCCGGTCTGAAAAAGACACATATGAGCGTTTTTCAAAAAAGGCCGAATTACAGAACTCGCAAATGATGAAAAAAGAAGTTTGTCAATTACACATTTTTACACTGTCTTATAATTTTACAGACCCTGAAATACCTTAAAGTGGATTATGCCGTTTTTTAGACATGCTTCTTAGCCGTTATGAATTTTTAACGAATTAAATCTTTAAAAAATAGTAATTCGTGCAACAAGTTTCTTAAAAAAAATTCTAAGGAAAGGAAAGGTTGTTCATTCGTTTAAAATATATTGTATTTAGCAGTAGACACTGCTCTTTTAAATACTAACTGCGAATTTAGTCCTTGATGAAAAACATGTCAGTTTTTCTAACAGAAATAACGAACTTTTTGAAAAAAAGGTGTTTTAGTAGGAATCAACACCTATGAAAAATGAATGCGCGGCACTATGTTTACAGTATTGTTTTTACAGGTAACGTGGACAAATATGAAGACAATCCAAACATAGAACGCATGACTTATAGAGTGTTTTGGGCGAAATATCCTATTTAGTTTCGTTGCATCGTGACATTCTATTCTACGTCACTGACGCTTATCGCGTCAAGATATTAAGCGAGTAAGGCGAAACATCTCAGATGTTAACAATTAGGAAAACTTCCTTTTGCCGTTTTACATTAATTTTATATTATAGCACAAAGTTTTCAAACGTTTCCAGCGTATTCAAAACACAGCTGCTCGTCTTGTCCTTAGGAAGAAAAAGTTCGATCATGTTAGCCCTCTTCTGCGTTCTTTGCACTGGCTTCCTGTCGCAGACAGAATTGAGTATAAATTAAACACACTTTGCTATAAATCTATCCATAAAGCTGCTCCATCTTACCTCTGCGACAATATTTCCATCTACACGCCAGCTCGCACTTTACGTTCAGTTTCTGACCCTCTTTCTCTCCAGATCCCTAGGTATAAGCTTTCAACCGTTGGTTGGCGCTCTTTTGCTGTCTCAGGACCGACCTCCTGAAACAAACTTCCTCTCTCCCTCCGTCAGCGACCGACCCTCTCTGCTTTCAAAGCTAACCTCAAAAGCCACCAGTTCCCCCCGTCATTAAAGCTCCGCTCTCTTTCTCTTCTCTCTCTTGCCATTAGGTCTGTTTCTGCTATGTTCCATTTATGTCATCCGTGTGTGTTCGCTTTGTATTGCGTTTTTGTATGAATGCGCTATGAATGCTAACGTGTGTGTGCGCTTTGATTTGATTTATAATATTAAGATTCAGCGCAGTATAAATACTGTATGTTGTTGTTGTTGTTGTTGTGTGTGAGTTTACGCATCAGCGTGTTGTGTGCGCACGAATAGGCCTACGTGTATGTGAGTGTGTATGCGCGCGATGCGCGCACGTGTGTGTGTGTGTGCATTGGTCACTATAAACAAATTCTAGCCCAGCCAGCCGGAATAGCATCTGCCGCCTCGGAGACGACCGACTTGGCACGCATTAGCAGACATGTTCTTGTTGGAGGTCCTTGTTGGAGGTCCTTATCAGCTCAGCTTCTTCCGTGGCCTCTTCTCATGACACACACTTGCTGAATTTGGTCGACTACTGCATGTGAACATGACTTGGTCTCATCCTTCTGCCACAGTTTATCGCTGCTTTTCCTTGCCACATACTAGCCGTTTATTGCCGTTGATTTTTACAACCATGCTCATTCAAACTGATCACTTTTCAGTCAATCAATCAATCAGTCATTCAATCAATCACATTTATTGTCCTCTTAAAAGACAGGTTTTGTTACCTTTGCTGTTGGAAAATTATTGTCCAACACTCGACTCACATTAGGCCTATGTGTTTCGCATTGCCATTATTGAAAATGCTTGAAGGCAAACATGTAATATAGCTTATGTGTTAGCGACCCTCTTCAGTTTTCTTTTACAATTTAAAAAACAGAACTTTCGATTGCTGTGGTAGGATTTTCCATGTGCCGAAATGGCACATATATTATATATTAGTAGGACCTACTATTATTTCCTCAATATTATTTCTTATTACCAAAAAGTACGTTGGCATTTTAATTTTATTTTATGTTAAGTGTTATCATTTTTTTTCCTTTTCCTTTTTATCTAATAGATACATTGGTGAAAAGATGTAATATTAAACTACTGAACTGAAATGTATTCCCACAAACCACTGGTCCCACACTTTAGTTTTCTATCCACGATACTAGTCCCACATACTGCTATTCCAACAGTGTCTTTCTGTTTCTGCTGAACCCAGACAAACGCATGTGCCCGCGAGCACGCGCACACACACGCACTCACGCGCGCGCGCGCACACGCACGCACGCACGCACGCACACGCGCGCGCGCGCACGCACACGCACACACACACACACACACCAGGAACCAGGGGCGGACCTGATTCGTAACTGTTCCGTCTGGGGTTGAAGGAGCTGCATAGGCCATAGCCAGCCAAGAAATCCTTCCACCAGGATTTTTCAGTACTGTGTCAGTTTTGTTCAGCAGGGGAGGAGGGGGGAGGGGAGGAGGGGGAGTGGAGGAGGGGGTGGGGGTGGTGCAGACCACCAACCTACACACAAGCTACACCTTCCCATTACCGAAACCAAAGACATCAACATGAAGTTTTTGTTCAGCAAGGATGGGGGATGGGGGATGAGTGTGTGTGTGAAAGCGCACGAAAGCGCACACAAGCGTTTTACAGCCTATCTTTCAGTCATACACACCTAACGCGAGCCTGTACCTTCTATAAGGTACATCCGGGGAGGGGGGGGGGGGGATTCCTTTCACGGCCTACCTTGCTTTCTAACACTCAAACATACTATTCACAGTATGTCATGGGGGGGGGGGGGGGGGACCCCGAAGGACCCTGGACCCTGGAAGCGTATCAAATGATTCGTAAGGGGGTTGGTGTGTGTGTGTGTGTGTGTGTGGGGGGGGGGGGGGTCCGCAGGGAGTCCAGGGAGCTGTATAGGTCCTGGGTTAATGTGTAGTGGCCCTGTGGGAGCCCAGGGGGCAAAGTCCCCAGCAATTGTGCAATTTAGAGATTATTAAAGCAAAAATTGAGTCATTTTACCCTTGTAGAAGATACATGCTTGGGGAAAAGGGGGGGGGGTCCTGAAACACTGGAACCCCCCGTCAGATCCGCCCTTGCACACACACACACACACACGCACACACACACACAAACAAACACACACACACACACACACACACACACACACACACACTCGGTATAGATCTAGGCATGCAGGAATACAGGCGGGCCTATCAATATCATGTGGCTTGTCCCCATACATTCACCTCCGTTCGTGATGAAGAACAATAACAAATAACAAGTAGACTAGAACACTTCTGTGTCAAATAATTCCCATGATTTGGCTGTGTTAGATTGTTTCACGGCACCTGTGTCAGTGTGTGTAGTAGATGATTTAACCTACAGTGATAGATTAAAGCTGTTGAACTTACATTCACTAAATTTTTCACAACTTAGTTGATATCAGTTTTGAATCTCTCTTCTCACCATCCTTGTCTGACACAACTAGAAACCAAGAGGGGAAAGTACAAGTTCAACGGTTTAATACTAACAAACGAAAGCATTGTTTTAGTAACAGAGTTGCTAACTTCTGGAACTCACTGCCACCTGAACTAAAATATGCACCATCTACTAACGCCTTCAAAAATCTACTTGACTAAAAATGAAAATTTTAGTGAAATGTTTTATAATTATGATGATTGATATTGCAATCATAGTTTGATTGTTTTCGCATGCAAATGCAACCTTATTAGAGAAAATATTCTGGATGGGACATATTATAAGCCGCGAGGCTTAGGCAGAAGCCAGTCCCTCTACTACTACTACTACTACTACTACTACTACTACTACTACTACTACTACTACTACTACTACTACTACTACATTCATTCTTTTGAGCGCAATGAAAAATGACCGTCTCTTCTACTGGCAGTTTATTTCCACAGGGGGCGACAGAATTTTATAAGTTTACGTCACGAAAACAGCCTGGTTTGACGTCATTTTCCAGTGCACAACTGACAGCAACTGATATTGAACTTTTCACAATCTATTCTCAAAGTTAGGAGTTGACCAGAAGAGAAGCGGACACACCCGTCAGCAACTTCCGCCTATGGCGGATCGTAACGAGAGTGACCGTAACGATAGTGATAAAATGCATAAAAAAACATATTTCTCTTTGTAGGGTAGACAAGTAAAATTTTTTTAGATCTAAATTGAAAGTAATCCTGAGGACCGTTCCTCTGAATCTATTCACGTTTTTAGCATCGAAATTAGCGTACCGGTAACGATAGTGACATTTTAAAGAAAAGTGCCTTACTCGGATCAGAAAAACGGACCTAAAATGCTCAACAGATGTTGCTAAGCGTTCCAGTTTCACATTCAGTCGTTGAGAGGAGAAGTGATGTAAATCTTTGCAAAGTCTTAACATTGAAAAATAGACTAGTCATTAGCTATTGAGGAAAACGTGTCTTCGTAACGATTGTGACATAATTCTGACGGACATTGAAATTTGGTGCTTCAAAGTGCCGTCAAAATGCAGATTTTTTTTCTCAAAGGCATACTCATCAATTTTCCGACGTACACGTTAATTACATTATTTTTCATATTATTTTGTCATCAAATACTTTCACTTTGCTTGCTGAGATGTCTTCAAAATTTCAGTGCACATCAAAAGACACGCATTTTGGGGCACCCCTTGTGTTCAGAGTGCGTAATTTTTGTGTGAAAATGAAGAAATAGAAACTTATTTTTGTGTGCAATTTACAGGTAACATATCAAATTCTTCATTAATGTGAAAGCAACTACAAATTTGTTGTCAATAACCTCTCCCAGATTTTTTTAATTTGTTAAGACACATTTTTCGGCCTTTTTTGAAAAACGCTCATATGGGACATTAGTAGGGGAAGACGGGGTAAAAAGCGCATGGGCGGGTAAGAAGCCCACCCCAATTATCTCTTGAAATGAAGCAAATTTCAGTCTCATTTTGCCCATGAGACGAGCGTTAATGTCTAGCATTCGTCTCATGGGCAAATTTGACTGAAATTTTCTTTATTTCATGAGATAATTGGGGTGGGCTTCTTACCCGCCCATGCGCTTTTTACCCCGTCTTCCCCTACATATAAAGATGGTGGGAACGATCCTGGAGGCAATGCCCCGAGGCAGTGTAACTCCAGGAAAGTCCCACATTTTTAACGATACAGATGTATGATTTGGTTATTAAGGAGGAAGGGAAACTGAAAAGGAGTATGAAGAATGAAAAATGGTGTTTTACGTCCACTCGGTCTGGAACAGACACATATGGGACATTTGTGGATACAAAGATGGTGGGAAAAATACTGGAGGCAATGCTCGGAGGCAGTGCAACCTGAAAAGTGGTAGCATTAGTAGCCAAAGGTTATAATGGACGGCTTTTGCGAGGCACACGTGTAGTTATGTTATTGTGTATTGCGCGTTTTCATGTGTATCATACTGAACACAGAAGATTACATTATTTACAAAAAAAGAACAAAAAAAGAAGAGATTATTATCGTGTATATTCTTGAATATGTTACACATAAACATAACCATAATAAACATAAGCATAAACACTCTTGAATAAATGTTGATTTATTTGTACATCATTCTCTCCACCAGTGTTGACTCTGATCCACTCATTGCTAGGTGATTGGTACCATAATCAACTTTGGTGGAGGCTTACCAGTTTCTTCTGTGTTGTCTGTTGTTTATGTGACCTATTCAAAATTAGAGGGCTATGCCACTCTTGAATAAAATGTTGATTTGTTTGTGCATCATTCTCTCCACCAGTGTTGATGTGTACTGTGTGGGTGAAGGGTCATAAAGGCGAACATGGCACATCCTTTTTTGTGTGAGGAGGATGCTTTGTTTGCTTCCCTTTGGCTCTGATCCACTCATTGCTAGGTGATTGGTATTGTAATCAACTTTGGTGGAGGGGGGTTCATTTAACAGAGTTCTCCCCCTTTGTTCAACTACTTTTTAAATATACGATTCATCTGTGCATTATTGCTGTGCAAGGTGACACGCGCGTGCACACACGCGCGCGCGCGCGCGCACGCACACACATACACACACACAAGTGCGCACGCATACATGTACACACACGCACGCACGAGCAAACCCGCACGCGCACGTACAGAGAGAGAGAGAGAGAGAGAGAGAGAGAGAGAGAGAGAGAGAGACGGACTTTCGAGGGGAGTTAATTCGGGGTATTGCTAGCGTATGAATTCATACAAGAGTTGCACTTCTTTGAAGGAAACGATAGGGTTACAAGGAACCACCGAAAAACATCCCTGATTTTCTATTAGGCTTCTCACTTCATTTAGAGCCAAAGTAGGGGAAGACGGGGTAAAGAGCGCATGGGCGGGTAAGAAGCCCACCCCAATTATCTCATGAAATGAAGCAAATTTCAGTCTCATTTTGTCCATGAGACGAGCGTTAATGTCTAGCATTCGTCTCATGGGCAAATTTGACTGAAATTTTCTTTATTTCATGAGATAATTGGGGTGGGCTTCTTACCCGCCCATGCGCTTTTTACCCCGTCTTCCCCTACCTCTTCTAGCGCCATGTACTTTTGGACGTTCTTAGTTGTCACCCTGGCATCTCAACCGACAAGAGGGGAGTAAACTACTTTTTTTCAACTGCGCATACGTGTTGTTGGGTGTTTGGGTGTCTGTTTTTTCAGCTTCACACTCTCTTTACTAGGGGAAGACGGGGTAAAAAGCGCATGGGCGAGTAAGAAGCCCACCCCAATTATCTCATGAAATAAAGAAAATTTCAGTCAAATTTGCCCATGAGACGAATGCTACACATTAACTCTCGTCTCATGGGCAAAATGAGACTGAAATTTGCTTCATTTCATGAGATAATTGGGGTGGGCTTCTTACCCGCCCATGCGCTTTTTACCCCGTCTTCCCCTATCAATCAAAAAGACAACAATATTGATCAGCTTTACACTCTCTTTACTATCAATCAAAAAAGACAACTATATTGATCAGCTTCACACTCTTTTTACTATCAATCAAAAAGACAACAATATTGATCAGCTTCACACTCTCTTTACTATCAATCAAAAAGACAACACTATTGATCAGCTTCACACTCTATTTACTATCAATCAAAAAGACAACAATATTGATCAGCTTCACACTCTCTTTACTATCAATCAAAAAAGACAACAATATTGATCAGCTTCACACTCTATTTACTATCAATCAAAAAAGACAACAATATTGATCAGCTTCACACTCTCTTTACTATCAATCAAAAAAAGACAACAATATTGATCAGCTTCACACTCTCTTTACTATCAATCAAAAAAGACAACAATATTGATCAGCTTCACACTCTCTTTACTATCAATCAAAAAAGACAACTATATTGATCAGCTTCACACTCTTTTTACTATCAATCAAAAAGACAACAATATTGATCAGCTTCACACTCTCTTTTACTATCAATCAAAAAGACAACACTATTGATCAGCTTCACACTCTCTTTACTATCAATAAAAAAAAGACAACAATATTGATCAGCTTCACACTCTCTTTACTATCAATCAAAAAAGACAACAATATTGATCAGCTTCACACTCTCTTTACTATCAATCAAAAAAGACAACAATATTGATCAGCTTCACACTCTCTTTACTATCAATCAAAAAAGACCACAATATTGATCAGCTTCACACTCTCTTTACTATCAATCAAAAAGACAACAATATTGATCAGCTTCACACTCTCTTTACTATCAATCAAAAAAGACAACAATATTGATCAGCTTCACACTCTCTTTACTATCAATCAAAAAAGACAACAATATTGATCAGCTTCACACTCTCTTTACTATCAATCAAAAAAGACAACAATATTGATCAGCTTCACACTCTCTTTACTATCAATCAAAAAAGACAACAATATTGATCAGCTTCACACTCTCTTTACTATCAATCAAAAAAGACAACAATATTGATCAGCTTCACACTCTCTTTACTATCAATCAAAAAAGACAACAATATTGATCAGCTTCACACTCTCTTTACTATCAATCAAAAAAGACAACAATATTGATCAGCTTCACACTCTCTTTACTATCAATCAAAAAAGACAACAATATTGATCAGCTTCACACTCTCTTTACTATCAATCAAAAAAGACAACAATATTGATCAGCTTCACACTCTCTTTACTATCAATCAAAAAAGACAACAATATTGATCAGCTTCACACTCTCTTTACTATCAATCAAAAAAGACAACAATATTGATCAGCTTCACACTCTCTTTACTATCAATCAAAAAAGACAACAATATTGATCAGCTTCACACTCTCTTTACTATCAATCAAAAAAGACAACAATATTGATCAGCTTCACACTCTCTTTACTATCAATCAAAAAAGACAACAATATTGATCAGCTTCACACTCTCTTTACTATCAATCAAAAAAGACAACAATATTGATCAGCTTCACACTCTCTTTACTATCAATCAAAAAAGACAACAATATTGATCAGCTTCACACTCTCTTTACTATCAATCAAAAAAGACAACTATATTGATCAGCTTCACACTCTCTTTACTATCAATAAAAAAAAAGACAACAATATTGATCAGCTTCACACTCTCTTTACTATCAATCAAAAAAGACAACAATATTGATCAGCTTCACACTCTCTTTACTATCAATCAAAAAAGACAACAATATTGATCAGCTTCACACTCTCTTTACTATCAATCAAAAAAGACCACAATATTGATCAGCTTCACACTCTCTTTACTATCAATCAAAAAAGACAACAATATTGATCAGCTTCACACTCTCTTTACTATCAATCAAAAAAGACAACAATATTGATCAGCTTCACACTCTCTTTACTATCAATCAAAAAAGACAACAATATTGATCAGCTTCACACTCTCTTTACTATCAATCAAAAAAGACAACAATATTGATCAGCTTCACACTCTCTTTACTATCAATAAAAAAAGACAACAATATTGATCAGCTTCACACTCTCTTTACTATCAATCAAAAAAGACAACAATATTGATCAGCTTCACACTCTCTTTACTATCAATCAAAAAAGACAACAATATTGATCAGCTTCACACTCTCTTTACTATCAATCAAAAAAGACAACAATATTGATCAGCTTCACACTCTCTTTACTATCAATCAAAAAAGACAACAATATTGATCAGCTTCACACTCTCTTTACTATCAATCAAAAAAGACAACAATATTGATCAGCTTCACACTCTTTTTACTATCAATCAAAAAAGACAACAATATTGATCAGCTTCACACTCTTTTTACTATCAATCAAAAAAGACAACAATATTGATCAGCTTCACACTCTCTTTACTATCAATCAAAAAAGACAACAATATTGATCAGCTTCACACTCTCTTTACTATCAATCAAAAAAGACAACAATATTGATCAGCTTCACACTCTTTTTACTATCAATCAAAAAAGACAACAATATTGATCAGCTTCACACTCTTTTTACTATCAATCAAAAAAGACAACAATATTGATCAGCTTCACACTCTCTTTACTATCAATCAAAAAAGACAACAATATTGATCAGCTTCACACTCTCTTTACTATCAATCAAAAAAGACAACTATATTGATCAGCTTCACACTCTCTTTACTATCAATCAAAAAAGACAACAATATTGATCAGCTTCACACTCTTTTTACTATCAATCAAAAAAGACAACAATATTGATCAGCTTCACACTCTCTTTACTATCAATCAAAAAAGACAACAATATTGATCAGCTTCACACTCTCTTTACTATCAATCAAAAAAGACAACAATATTGATCAGCTTCACACTCTCTTTACTATCAATCAAAAAAGACAACTATATTGATCAGCTTCACACTCTCTTTACTATCAATCAAAAAAGACAACAATATTGATCAGCTTCACACTCTCTTTACTATCAATCAAAAAAGACAACAATATTGATCAGCTTCACACTCTCTTTACTATCAATCAAAAAAGACAACAATATTGATCAGCTTCACACTCTCTTTACTATCAATCAAAAAAGACAACAATATTGATCAGCTTCACACTCTCTTTACTATCAATCAAAAAAGACAACAATATTGATCAGCTTCACACTCTCTTTACTATCAATCAAAAAAGACAACAATATTGATCAGCTTCACACTCTCTTTACTATCAATCAAAAAAGACAACAATATTGATCAGCTTCACACTCTCTTTACTATCAATCAAAAAAGACAACAATATTGATCAGCTTCACACTCTTTTTACTATCAATCAAAAAAGACAACAATATTGATCAGCTTCACACTCTCTTTACTATCAATCAAAAAAGACAACAATATTGATCAGCTTCACACTCTCTTTACTATCAATCAAAAAAGACAACAATATTGATCAGCTTCACACTCTCTTTACTATCAATCAAAAAAGACAACAATATTGATCAGCTTCACACTCTCTTTACTATCAATCAAAAAAAAGACAACAATATTGATCAGCTTCACACTCTCTTTACTATCAATCAAAAAAGACAACAATATTGATCAGCTTCACACTCTCTTTACTATCAATCAAAAAAGACAACAATATTGATCAGCTTCACACTCTCTTTACTATCAATCAAAAAAGACAACAATATTGATCAGCTTCACACTCTCTTTACTATCAATCAAAAAAGACAACAATATTGATCAGCTTCACACTCTCTTTACTATCAATCAAAAAAGACAACAATATTGATCAGCTTCACACTCTCTTTACTTTAATATTGATATCAACTCTCTTTAAAATCAAAAAGACAACAATATTGATCAGCTTCACACTCTCTTTACTATCAATCAAAAAAGACAACAATATTGATCAGCTTCACACTCTCTTTACTATCAATCAAAAAAGACAACAATATTGATCAGCTTCACACTCTCTTTACTATCAATCAAAAAAGACAACAATATTGATCAGCTTCACACTCTCTTTACTATCAATCAAAAAAGACAACAATATTGATCAGCTTCACACTCTCTTTACTATCAATCAAAAAAGACAACAATATTGATCAGCTTCACACTCTCTTTACTATCAATCAAAAAAGACAACAATATTGATCAGCTTCACACTCTCTTTACTATCAATCAAAAAAGACAACAATATTGATCAGCTTCACACTCTCTTTACTATCAATCAAAAAAGACAACAATATTGATCAGCTTCACACTCTCTTTACTATCAATCAAAAAAGACAACAATATTGATCAGCTTCACACTCTCTTTACTATCAATCAAAAAAGACAACAATATTGATCAGCTTCACACTCTCTTTACTATCAATCAAAAAAGACAACAATATTGATCAGCTTCACACTCTCTTTACTATCAATCAAAAAAGACAACAATATTGATCAGCTTCACACTCTCTTTACTATCAATCAAAAAAGACAACAATATTGATCAGCTTCACACTCTCTTTACTATCAATCAAAAAAGACAACAATATTGATCAGCTTCACACTCTCTTTACTATCAATAAAAAAAGACAACAATATTGATCAGCTTCACACTCTCTTTACTATCAATCAAAAAAGACAACAATATTGATCAGCTTCACACTCTCTTTACTATCAATCAAAAAAGACAACAATATTGATCAGCTTCACACTCTCTTTACTATCAATCAAAAAAGACAACAATATTGATCAGCTTCACACTCTCTTTACTATCAATCAAAAAAGACAACAATATTGATCAGCTTCACACTCTCTTTACTATCAATCAAAAAAGACAACAATATTGATCAGCTTCACACTCTCTTTACTATCAATCAAAAAAGACAACAATATTGATCAGCTTCACACTCTCTTTACTATCAATCAAAAAAGACAACAATATTGATCAGCTTCACACTCTCTTTACTATCAATCAAAAAAGACAACAATATTGATCAGCTTCACACTCTCTTTACTATCAATCAAAAAAGACAACAATATTGATCAGCTTCACACTCTCTTTACTATCAATCAAAAAAGACAACTATATTGATCAGCTTCACACTCTCTTTACTATCAATCAAAAAAGACAACAATATTGATCAGCTTCACACTCTCTTTACTATCAATCAAAAAAGACAACAAAATCAGCTTCACACTCTCTTTACTATCAATCAAAAAAACAACAATATTGATCAGCTTCACACTCTCTTTACTATCAATCAAAAAAGACAACAATATTGATCAGCTTCACACTCTCTTTACTATCAATCAAAAAAGACAACAATATTGATCAGCTTCACACTCTCTTTACTATCAATCAAAAAAGACAACAATATTGATCAGCTTCACACTCTCTTTACTATCAATCAAAAAAGACAACAATATTGATCAGCTTCACACTCTCTTTACTATCAATCAAAAAAGACAACAATATTGATCAGCTTCACACTCTCTTTACTATCAATCAAAAAAGACAACAATATTGATCAGCTTCACACTCTCTTTACTATCAATCAAAAAAGACAACAATATTGATCAGCTTCACACTCTCTTTACTATCAATCAAAAAAGACAACAATATTGATCAGCTTCACACTCTCTTTACTATCAATCAAAAAAGACAACAATATTGATCAGCTTCACACTCTCTTTACTATCAATCAAAAAAGACAACAATATTGATCAGCTTCACACTCTCTTTACTATCATTCAAAAA
>JAGGCT020004235.1:329363-370227 GCA_017654935.2 Phymorhynchus buccinoides
CAACGGCCTTCTAAGCTCTGTGTCTGGTCAGTTTTATTTTGCACACACATATTTGCGACTCTGGTGCTCATATTATCTGACACATCGGCTTTCAGAGCAGTGTTTCACTGACTCACTAAACGTAACACATTTTTACTGACGCTCATTTAAAAAAAAAATAAAAATGTTCTTTAAAAAAATATTTAAAATAGAGATTTTCCCTCCGCCCGTTCAAAATCCAGGTAACCCCTTGAAACTCTATAGACGTATTTTTGCACACTGAGTCTGATCCAGTCATTTCGAGGATAGAATGACCACACATGCTCTTGACCAGCAATACCACATCCCTTCATCGGCTGGAGCTGGGTGTCGTAGGATGGTTGAATGAATGCCGAGTTCTCTCTCTCTCTCTCTGTCTCTCTCTTATGTTTGTCTGTGCCTGAACCTCTCTTTTTCTCTCTGTCTTCTCTTTCTCTCTCTGTCTTCTCTCTCTCTCTCTTATAAAACAACTGGGAGTACCTGTATAACATGTCATGGGTGAAAATGAAAAAAAATCTCTCACTCCTGAAATGACAGATTTCAATAGTCTCTGAATCATCCCATTCCTGAGGTGGTGACTGCATATTTCTTGTAAGCATGTATGTTTGTGTTTTAGGGGGGGGGGGGGGGGGGGGGGGGGGGTAGTTTTTGCACGTATCACCATGTTTCTGTCTCCAATCAATGCCAGCAGACTTTCTGGGTTTTTTTTTTGTAAGACCATTGTTCAGGATGACAAGGTGGCCATTCCCGAAGACTTCCGATCAACTTTTCATTCCTGTTGTTGTTGTTGGCGTACCCTGGCTAAAAGACTCCAGGGGTCATTCCAACAGTGGAAGCACCTGAACACTATGGTACAAATGCACCAGCTACGGATGAGAACATTACCGGGTACGTGTGTGGCCGTTTTTTGATGACCCCACTACGTGGGCAGCCACACTCCGTCTTCGGGGAATTTTGGAGACTGGTGATGTTATGCTAAGTGCTTGTCATGGCTAAAGACAATCCCTGCGTAACTATGCATGGCAAAACAACAGCATTTTGATGTAGCCTTGGTGTTCTAGCTTTTGTCAATTGGTCTGACACAGCCTTAAGCCAAGGCGGCTTTTCATTCCCGATTTCAGGAGCATTCCTGAGCTTAACCCTTTCACCGCCAACATCGCATGTTTGCACCACATTGATTTAACACCCATGTCACTAACAGGCATCAAATCAGGGCCTGTTATCCAAAAACCCTTTTCTCTTCATTTCATAACTAAAGATGTTGCCATGTTTATATTTTATGCATTTAAAATAAGATATGAACTTATGCATTATAAAATTTATTTGGATAACATGTTAATGCTGAGTGAAAGAATATTCACTTTTGTCCCGTTTTCATGTATTACATTATGTGTGTATATGCGCACCCTCAATGTTATAGGCCGGAGGTCTGACATTAAATAATAAAACATTTTTGAGTTTAAATTTGAATGATGTCCACTCCTGCCCAGGTCTGGCCGGTCGTCCATCCCCGACTCCCTGTTGGCCCAGCAGCATTGCGTGGTGCTGGACAGCGGGCAGGAGGGCACGGACAGGGTGCCTTTACCCGCGTCCATCACCAGTGTAGGGGACCTGTGCGATCACTGCGTCCCTCCCCTCCTGGAACTGGCACCGAGGGCTGTGCACCGCTTAACGCACTCTTCAGGTATTGAGCGCTTGGCTGATAATCTCATTTTTTGTTTGTTTGTTTGTCGATCGCCGATCACACTTGAGTCCATATGTTGAGACGAAATTGGCGGTCCTCTGCAGGGTGGCCACAGACCCGTGCAGCTTGTCTCGGAGGGGCTCCGGCGCTGGCCATATCTCCTCCCTCAGCGGCCGGCGGATCCCAGTCCTGCAGAATGTGGGCCGTGACCTGCTCTGCTTCTCCGCAGGGACACACGGGGGACGGCACAGCATGCATCTTCCTGAACAGATGCTGGTTCAGTCTGTTGTGCCCTGTCCTCAGGCGGAAGATGACCACCTGCTGTGATCTGGGTAGCAGGTGGTAGCTGTCCTGTTTCTGGGTTTCAATAGAAGACTGGCTGTTTAGATTATTATCATTCTTTTGGAGCACTCTTGCTAATTGTGATGTGTGGAGGGATGCATACAGGGTGTGTGAAGATAGATGTTTTATTCATTTCTCTTTTGCATGTTGTTGTTTTTAATTGTGTTGATGCTTGTATTTTCCATGCAGCTTTTGTGCACCGCTTTATTTGGTGCATGCTTATGTATCTTTCTTTTATCTCAACTATTATCAGTACTATGTAAAGCTTATAGAGCTCAAGATTATCCTAGAGGTTTTGGACTATAGTGCCACCAACATATTTATAATTATTATTATTACTACTACCACTACAGTGGAACCTCCCTATTAAGACCTTCCCTATCACATGGGTGCTCCTGGGAAAGTTAAAAAATCTTGCAATGCAAGGGGGTGGCTCCAGCGGAGTGCACACACATTTACTGCTCTTTTTAACCCCTTTACACTAGTACAAGTGCTACATTCCTTTGAATACAGCAAATGCTTACATAGGCTCTTTTTATTGTACATATTTCATAATCTGTGTGTGTGTAAGAAAATCGTTGCTTTTCAAATTCTCATAATCCGGCTACGCCGGCTCTAGGCAATTTAAAAGTCCTGCAATTCAGGACATCCTGCAAGGAGCATCCATGCTATTAGGACTCCCTTCATTTAAGACCGACTCCTCTGAGACATTGCCCTTCTTTGTAAGCATTGAAATTATCTCCCCATCACAACTCCCTCCCACTTAAGATCTTATTTTGGATTATTTTTCAAGGTCTTAATAGGGAAGTTCCACTGTATTATTATTATTATTAGGATTATACCCTTTTGGTAGAATACTATTGCATTTGTAAGATTTTTGTTTCTTCACCCTTTTTCGTCCGATTTGGCTGACATTTTCAAGAAAGTTGTGGGCAATATTAAATGATTTTGCTGATTTTTCGGCAAAATATGGCCCAAAACTGGCAACATTTCAATCGTGAATATCTCAAAAATGGCTGAACGGATTGCTTTAATTTTTTTCAGTGGATACTCAAAAATAAATTTCCAACACTTCCGGTTTAAAACCGAACCGGAAATACCAACCGGAAGTGCCCTAGCTAGGGTCAGGCAGCTTTTATTTGGTTCACAGAATAGCCGAAACTGGAAGCGATGTCACAAACCTAACTTTTGGATATTGTAGCCCTTGTGTTGGCCCAGTGCAGAAAGGAGTTTGGTGATATGTTAAATAGTTTGGAAGTTATTCAAATTAATGTAAATTTTGGTGTTTCACTTTCACTTATTTCTATTTATGGATATTTTTTTTCCATACGATTTCGCTGAAATTTGCCAAAAAATTGAAGGATACTATTCTTATGCTACGCTGCCAGTATTAAACCGATTGGCCGAAATATGGCGAATTTTGACCAAACTTTAATGTTGAATAACTTGAAAACGGCTGCACGGAATACTTTTATATTTTCAGTATTTATTAAAGAGTAACATTGCAATACTTTCGTTATAAATTTGAACCGGAAGTGGGGACGAAAATGGCCAAACTTGAATATTGAATAACTTGCAAACGGCTGTTTCAATGGAGAATCCTGTCGTTTGCTCTCAAAAGCAAACAAGCCCTCTAATTATTATTATTATTACTACCGTATTTTTGGACTATAAGGCGATACTTTTTTCCCCTGACTGAGACCACCTGCGCCTTATAATGTGACTAGTAAAATAATAAGAAAATATAATAGCAGTCTGAATTTTGGGTATCTCCCCTATACAGTATCTCCCCTCTTTCTCTGTCCCTGCAGCGGTTGGCGTACAGGATGGGGAGATCCCCAGGGATCTACAAACGGTGCTCCGGGGGCCCAGCGGTCACTGCCAGCACTGCCACAGCGCAGTCTTCCAGTGGGCCTTCCCCATTGTGTTCCGGGCGCAGGTTAGCATCAGATCTAACGCCCATCGATCTCAGTCGCTATCAGAATTGTCAGCTAATTTCAGAGGATTGAGAATTTCTGACAGAGGATTGGCTTCTACTGTCAGAGGTTTTGCCTTTAAATTGAGTGTTATATTTTCTGTTAAATAGCATTTTATAGTGATTTCTCCCTGCATAAAGCCTTTTTGGTGATGCTGGGAACTGATTTCAGTGTTATCCCTCTACAGTCTGGGGCCTTGATGGCCCTTGGACCGCAGCTTTCAGAGGATTGGACTTCAGACTATTCTGATGCCTGGACTTATTGTTCTTTGCGTTTTCCTGGAGTTTCTTTTAGAGTAATTTGCCGTGCAGGAATTAAAGTGCGTGGGTGCGACTCAGTTTCAAACTGATTTTTTTTAATTTTAATTTACCCAAAAATTAATTCCCCCAAAAAAATCGACCACAAGTGAGCAGACTGATAAGATCCGGACTTCCTTACTCGTCAAACCCAATCAGATCTTCAGTTAGAAACAACAAAGCAATAAAAGTTCCCTCCTCAAACACCGACCAGTTCAAAAACTCTTTCTTTGTTAGAACAGCAACAGAGTGGAACCATCTGAATAACAGCACCGTCCAAGAGGCCTTCAAAAGACAGCTATTAATCAACCAACATCAATAAACCGCCTCTGCGCAATCTCTCCCCGTCACAGTTATGCCAGACTTCTGGATTGTAGCGACGTATTTGAAAGAAGAAGAAGCGATTTAGGGTGTTTTGAACTCGGTTGTTCTATCCCGGAAGTCTCTTTCGGGGAATTTTGAAAACAGCATGGTGATGCCATATTGTTTTCAAAGGCAATGTAATCATTTTACAAGGCTTAACTGTCTCTGTCCATCATTTTAAGTGTCCGTCTCATTATCTCCATCTCTCTTGCGTTGCCCCCCTGAATTCTCCATCAGGGCTCTACCCCTGTGCCCCGCCGGGACCCTGTGTAGCCCCTGGACCCCTGCCCTTCAGTGTGTGTTTTCCATTTTGGGAAGTTCAGGCATGGTCATTTTCAGAGAACTCTCTGTATTCAGAGAAAAGTGAATGCCGAAAATCAAATGTCAGAAGGGGTTTTAAGCTTGAGAAGATGTTCTTTCCCGAAGCTTAAACAGTTTTAGATATTCATCTTCAAAAGAAATTACCTCCTGATCGCCATAAAGGGCTTTTAATTCCTTGAATAAATTAAGAGACGTCTCCTGAAATCCTATAATATTTTCAGAGAAAATTCTTCTCTTTTCTTTTGAGGGGGAGGGGGGTTACGGAACCCAGGTATCCCCCCCCCCCCCCTCCCTGGATACGGCCCTGTATCTGCCAAGTCAAAATTGAAAGGACTGATTTTATTTAATCCCTTCCCTGCCGTCGTCTACTACTACTACTACTACTACTAGGGGGGTGTAATGTCATTGATGATGTCATAACTTTGATGTCATAGCCCTGGAGTGAAGGGTTTTGGTTTACACAAGTCAGGAAAGATGCATCTCTAGACCGTTTTCTCAGATTGAGTTAACAGGTCTTGTTTCATTAAATTCTATAATTAAAAAAATCAATAATTTTTCTATGGCAGTGAAGGGGCTGATACCCAATATTTTGAGCTTTAACACACACAAAAAGTTTTTCCATAAGGATTAAACTGGGAGACAAACTTGTGAATTTGTGGTTTTAACCGGTAAACCTGATTTTGAGGGAGCCAGATTTCTACTGCGCATGATGATGTGTGTGCAGGTTCAAACCCACAGCCTGCGCCTGCTGGGCCTGTGCTGCTCCGCCCCCTGCCTCAGGCACCGCTCCCTGCTGGCCCACCTGCCCCTGCTTTTTCCCCGCATGGAGCACCTGGCTCTAGCTCTGGTGCTGGCCTAGGCAATGACAGGTTCAGCCCGGCTTTCAGGAATATCGGCGTTTCCTTGCGTGGAGGATCTGCCTCTAGCTCTGGTGCAGGCCTAGGCAGTGACAGGTTCAGCCCGGCTTTCTGGAATACCATGGTGTTTCCTCGCCTGGAGGACCTAGCTCTGGTGCTGGCCTAGGCAATGACAGGTTCAGCCCGGCTTTCTGGAATACCAGTGTGTTTCCTTGCCTGGAGGACCTGTAGCTCTGGTGCTGGCCTAGGCAATGACAGGTTCAGCCCGGCTTTCTGGAATATCAGTTTCCTCACATGGAGGACCTAGCTCTAGCTCTGGTGCTGGCCTAACAAATTTCAGTGTCTGCCCGGCTTTCCAGAATACTCACAAAGTTTCCTCGCCTAGATTACCTAGCTCTAGCTCTACTGGCCTAGGGATTTTCAGTGGTTGCCCGGCTATCCAGATTACTAGCGTTTCCTCGCCTAAATTACCTAGCTCTAGCTGTAGTGTTGGCCTAGGCAATGACATGTTTAGCCCGGCTTTCAGGCATTCCATGTCTGTGTCCTTGCTTAGAGGAACTGGTTCCAGCTCTGGTGCTGGCTTAGGCAGTGCCTGTGGATTTAACTCAATGAAGCCTTGCTGGCACCCCTGTTGTATGTCCTTGGTGCATGTGGATGTCCCTGGAATCAGTTGGTTCATGGGAGCTGTTGTAGAACGGATGTGCTGGCGCTCTTGGAGGAGGACCTCACTCGTGTTGACCCTAAGACAAAGACATTATCGTCATAGGGAGCTTAGTAGGTGGTGGTGCCTTGCGTATGTTAGATCAGAACAGGCTCCACCGAAGTGACTCAGCAGCAGTGCAGTGTCTCCTCTGTTGGTTGCTTCCTGACGGCCTGACATAGAGTCGCTCCCCTTGGACTGCTGGTTTCGGAGTCTGCGACCTGATAAGCCAGGGTGTGGCTGCGAGTTGGGTTTCGGAATGAGCGGCGAGTTGGCAACACCACTGTACTGCCCAGAAAATGAGACGGCAAAAACAAAGAAAAAGTCTAGACAGTATGTAGTTGCTGCCTACTCTGTCTCATTTCAGGTCATGAACATTTTATTCTGTAGGAAATTCAGAAAAATCTCACAATAATAGCGATATTCATGCTAACTTACTGTTGAAAGTCAAGGTATATCCGGCAAAGGTGCAGATTCGCCACCCCCACCCCCACCCAATTTTCTCATTGAACATTTTCGCCAATAAACAGCATTTTTTGTTTTGGATAAGGATAGGGGTTGTTTCACATTAGGGTTAGTATCATGAAACTGAGAGGATGACACATTGTGATTCAAAGCCGTGAACAGGGGGGGGAGGTAAACTGCACCTTTGCTGTATATTCAATTCTCTCCCCTACACCATGCTTCATGGCCATGACCCCCATCTATTCACTACAATTTGACTACAAACCCTTATGGCAAGGCAAAGTATTTGTTAAATGTTTCAACACTAACATCAGGACAAATTGTTTCAGCAATAGTGTTGTTAACATTTGGAATCATTTACCTAACAAACTAAAATGTGCACCCAATACTAACTGTTTCAAAAACCGTCTGGACAAATCTCCAAATTATTTTGAGATACTTAGCTTTGATGAATAATTGTAGGAAAATGTTACCACGTAAACCTTGACCATTACTGAATAATACTGATTGTAACGATTGGGACTAACTAAAAAACTTAACAGATTATTTTGTCCATCTAGTACTACTACTGCACTTACTTCAAGGCCTCATTTTAGAAAGTTTGACAAGTCGCTAAACAACAACTGTGCTCATATGTCATAAACAAAATGGTGGCAGGAATTGCATTTTGGAGGTTAACTTGAATTAAGTGCACTTATAGGTTCCTTTTGTAAGTTACTATTTGTTTCTCCCTTTAGGTTAGGTTAGGTATTAGGGACAGGCTTTCATCAGCCTAGGCCTTGTAAGTTACTATTTGTTTCTCCCTTTAGGTTAGGTTAGGTATTAGGGACAGGCTTTCATCAGTCTATGCCTTGTAAGTTACTATTTGTTTCTCCCTTTAGGTTAGGTTAGGTATTAGGGACAGGCTTTCATCAGTCTAGGCCTTGTAAGTTACTATTTGTTTCTCCCTTTAGGTTAGGTTAGGTATTAGGGACAGGCTTTCATCAGCCTAGGCCTTGCAAGTTACTATTTGTTTCTCCCTTTAGGTTAGGTTAGGTTAGGTATTAGGGACAGGCTTTCATCAGCCTAGGCCTTGTAAGTTACTATTTGTTTCTCCCTTTAGGTTAGGTTAGGTATTAGGGACAGGCTTTCATCAGTCTAGGCCTTGTAAGTTACTATTTGTTTCTCCCTTTAGGTTAGGTTAGGTATTAGGGACAGGCTTTCATCAGCCTAGGCCTTGTAAGTTACTATTTGTTTCTCCCTTTAGGTTAGGTTAGGTATTAGGGACAGGCTTTCATCAGCCAAGGCCTTGTAAGTTACTATTTGTTTCTCCCTTTAGGTTAGGTTAGGTTAGGTATTAGGGACAGGCTTTCATCAGTCTAGGCCTTGTAAGTTACTATTTGTTTCTCCCTTTAGGTTAGGTTAGGTATTAGGGACAGGCTTTCATCAGTCTAGGCCTTGTAAGTTACTATTTGTTTCTCCCTTTAGGTTAGGTTAGGTATTAGGGACAGGCTTTCATCAGCCTAGGCCTTGTAAGTTACTATTTGTTTCTCCCTTTAGGTTAGGTTAGGTATTAGGGACAGGCTTTCATCAGTCTAGGCCTTGCAAGTTACTATTTGTTTCTCCCTTTAGGTTAGGTTAGGTATTAGGGACAGGCTTTCATCAGCCTAGGCCTTGTAAGTTACTATTTGTTTCTCCCTTTAGGTTAGGTTAGGTATTAGGGACAGGCTTTCATCAGCCTAGGCCTTGTAAGTTACTATTTGTTTCTCCCTTTAGGTTAGGTTAGGTATTAGGGACAGGCTTTCATCAGCCTAGGCCTTGCGGCCTATAAAACGTCCCATCATTGGCATACACATTTTGATTTTGCATTGGGGTCTGACACAAACAATACATTGATATAAGCAATCAAATCATCTTTAGCAATTACTATTCAAATTCCAGAAAGAGATCTATAAATTTTGGTAATTCGTTCACAAGATTCTTGAAACAGTATTTGGTGCATATTTGATATTAGTGGAATTATTTGCAAGTTATTTATGGTCATTGTTCAGTATTTTGGTGCCCATGCACCCTCTGGTTGTGATTTCAACGAGTTAAGAACAATCTTGCCTTCTTTCTGGGTCCAGGCATATTCTGTGCATTTTTGCTTACCTTCCTCCATTTGTATGGGTTGTGGTGGTGGTGTTTTTGGGGCGCGCATGTGTTTGTATGTCTGTGCAAGAGGTAGCTAATACTTATATAAAAATCCAACTACTGTTGAACAGTGCAACACATTTTTATTCTATCCCTTTGACTTTTAAAGAACCAACTGAAACACAGTGTTCACCATTGAAAAGAATGTGCAAACCACCACACAAAAGTGAATACAATGCTCATGGTAATAATACTGAACTGACATGTGAATTTTCAACAAATTTCTTTCACTCATAAGTATTGCTTAGTCTGGTGTGGTAAACTTTACATTGTCCCATTTACCCTTTCACCGCCAAAGTCGCATTTTAGCACCACAATGATATAACACCTATGTCACTAAAAGGCATCAAATTGTGGTCTACTATGCAAAGACCCTATGTGATGCAGTACACGAATACCCAGCTAAAGTCGGCCAGCCACAAGAGAGAAAGAAAGAGAGAAAGATTTGACTGATTGAAAAATTGTTCAAAATAAACTATTAGAGATAGTTAATCTGTTGTATCTGGCCTTTCTGAAAATATGAATAAGTCAAAAGTGATCATTTACGACATTAGCCTGGTTTTCCTGTGCGGCATCACATATTGTCTTAGTTTTGGGAAGTAAGGATAGACCTTATTTTATATGTCACAGAAGAATCCCCAATACTGCAGATGGAGTTTGTTCTCTACCCAGGTAAATTTAATGGACATTTTTGGTTGAAATATGGCTGGCGGTGAAAGGGTTAAGTTAAACTGAGTTTAAGTGAAAGCAAAAACAAACAAACGAAAAGGTTTTAAAACAAAGCACTGGCATTTCCAGTATTTCATTGCATACAATGCCACTCGCTTCGCACAAATAATCTGAGTTGATGCTTTGGTAAAGGTCAAGATGTGCCACCCCCCCCTACCTATCTCGGTGAATTGTATTTTTCCGTTATTGCCTTTCTTACCATACATAAAGCTGTATTTTAGGAACATTTTCAGCTAATAACCTTTTTGGAATACTAACCCTAACCCTAGCCCTAACCCTACCCCCCACCGTATAAGACAGAAAAACGCAACGAACCACAACTGTGACAAATCGCGGTGTACTGCCGTACATGGTAGGGTTAGGTTTAGGGGTAGGGTTAGGGTTAGGGTTAGTATTCCAAAAAGGTAATTAGCTAAAAATGTTCCTAAAATACAGCTTTATGTATGGTAAGAAAGGCAAAAACGGAAAAATACAATTAACCGAGAAATGCATGGGGGGTGGCACATCTTTACCTTTACCGATGTTTTTATCACTATTACGTTGTTTGTTGTTGGAACATAATGTGACAAAACTGAAATGTTTATTGATGAGTAAATAAAAATATAATATGTTTGTGATTTTACATCACTCAATATTATGATGTTAAAACATAACATGACTAGCTCAGTAGCTCAAATATTGATTGATGAATTAATTAAGTGATTTTACATCTACATCACTGTTCTGCTGTTGTTCTTTTAAAGCATATTTTTAAAATTTCACAATTTATTAAAAATATTCACAATTGCTGTAGAAATGAAAATTTCATTTTCAAGATCAAGACAATCACTCTGAATCACATCATGTTTTTACATTATCAATACACATCACAATATAATATATTCTATATTTTCCAGAATAAATATAAAATCAGTTGATTTATTTCAGCTTGTGTCAAATTTGCATTGAGTCTGCAGCAGTAATATACATGTACGCACACTACAAAAAGCACCGGGAAATCAAACACTAAGCACAGAGTATTCCACATCTCTGTTTCCACCATCTTCTATTTCATTTTCTTCACTTTCTCTCTCATCCTCTCCCTCACACCCATACATACACATGTACATAAGCACTCATGCATGCAAACACATGGGTGCAACTACACAAAATGAAACAACTCTGATAGGCCGGGGTCCAGGGGTAATGTCCCCCTGCAGCTGAAGCAAAAATTGATTTATCAAGGTATTTTAGTTTGCTTTTTCCACAATTTATACAAATGCTTATTTTAAAGTGTTTATAAAATACAGTAGACACACAAAGATCTTGTTTGACAAATTTAAAAAAAAGGAACCTTTTCTGGTAAAATTAAAAAACAGGAAATCCTTGTATACCAGGAAAAGTTGCACCCATGCAAACACATTTGCCTGAACATAACTACATACGCACACACGATGGAATGATCACACACGCTCACACACCACTCAACCTTTACAGCCACTGCCAGAAGTGTCTAAGACATGAAATGTTGGAGGCACTCATTCTATAGATACCTTTTTCTTCACCCCTTTTTGACGAGCGAAGTCTCATCTATGTACTGATTTCGGTGTGTGTGTGTGGATATGTGGTCAGTCTCATTAAAAACTTTAACATAGCAATTTTCTCAGAAACTACAATTAATAGCAGAACCAAATTTTGCACAATCACATTATGTCTGCAGTGACTGCTTTATTTAAAAGTCACTAGAACAAATTGGATGCAAATCTGATATTAATTTGCTTGAGGAATATTTATTTAAAACTCTATAAGAGTTCAACAGGTCATTACTTTGCTTTTAAGGGATATTACAATTCTTCTCTGAGAACATTCCTATTTATGACACCATAAAGAAATGTCATTTTTATGATATAAAATTTTTAAACTTTGCTTATGGTAAGAAACAGAGCTGATTCTAGGATTTTGAAAAAGTGGGGGTGTTCCCCCCCTAAGAATGAAAAAAGGGGGGCAGGTCCAATGGATACGAGGGAAAGGGGTAAAGGGATGCGGCCGATTCAATCTTCGCTAGCAATGGCATGGCCACTTCTTCAGCCACTCGTCTTGGAACCGGTGTTCCCTCGCACTAGTGCCGTTATCTTCGGGCTGCTTCTCCGAGACTGTTGATGCAGTAGCTGTTTCTGTCAAATCTTCTGCACACTCGTTTAGCAGAGGATTTCTTTTTTTTTTGCTTTGCCGCCACAAAAATCAAAGTCGAAGAGCGTCGTTGTCCGCTTCATTTTTAAAGAAAATTCAACATGGCGGGTAGGACTCTCGCAACTTCTTGTCGGTAAAACGAGATGAACGCGATTGGTTGATTTACACTAACATTGTAAAGAAACCAATGAAATGTCGAGAAATCATTCATTCCTGCTCGATGCTTTCGGTTTGTGCAGACGATGGATTTAGCAGACGAAGGAATTCCCGCAGCGATCGGTAAAAAGTGCGGGCAGTTCTGCAAATATGCGCGCGTTTAGACCCGATTATTGCGGGAAGGAACATGTACCAATCCCGTGCCCTAGAATCAGCTCTGAAGAAATATAAGCTTCTTATAGTGAATCAACTAGACTGACAAGATTGTGCAGAACAATGCGGCACACACAAACACATAATGCACGACGAGCGAGTCAATGCAGCGCACTTCGCTCTCGTTTATCCCTGTGTTTCCAAAGGTACAGTGCTCAGTCACTATTTCATCTTTTTAACCCTTTCACCGCCAAAGTCGCATTTTAGCACCACAGTGATTTAACACCCATGTCTCTGAAAGGCATCACATTGGGGTCTATTATCCAAAGACCCCATTGTCTCAGTTTGGGGAAGTAAGGATAGACCTTATTTGATATATCTCGCAGAAGCATCCCCAATATTGCAGATGGATTTTGTTCTCTACTCAAGTAAATTTAATGGAACATTTTGGCTGAAATATGGCTGGCGGTGAAAGGTTTAATAACAATATTAGTGTTCTCTATCGGCGGAAGAACTGGGCGACCATCATGCCGTAGTAGCTGGGGTGGAGGTTGACCAATAGAGAGGGGACCCACTCGGCTACGCCCATCCCCGCCGCTGACAACATGCCGTGCAGCATGACAAAACCTGCAGACAAAAAAAACAAATATCAAAAAAGCTCTGAAGTAAGCTTGATGTTATTGCTTTGGGTGAAAGTGCGTAAGTTCTTCTTCTCAATGAGGCGTTATACTACTACTTGCCGACAGGAAAGGGCGATAATTTGAGGCCCGAACTGCTGATGCCCCCTGGTGATGAGTCAGGAGCAGATAATTTTCTGTGGCTATATAGACTACTAGTTCCTGACAGGCAAGGGCGATAATCTTAAGTAGGTGGCGTTCGCATCTCAGGGCACTAGACAGGGGCAGATAATTTTCAGTGGCTATAGACTACTAGTTCCTGACAGGCAAGGGCGATAATCTTAAGTAGGTGGCGTTCGCATCTCAGGGCACTAGACAGGGGCAGATAATTTTCAGTGGCTATAGACTACTAGTTCCTGACAGGCAAGGGCGATAATCTTAAGTAGGTGGCGTTCGCATCTCAGGGCATGAGACAGGGGCAGATAATTTTCAGTGGCTATAGACTACTAGTTCCTGACAGGCAAGGGCGATAATCTTAAGTAGGTGGCGTTCGCATCTCAGGGCATGAGACAGGGGCAGAGAATGTTCAGTATAAAGCCTCATTATCATTGACCCCTTCCTTGCCAGCACATGTCCACCGTGTCTACTAAGGGCAATAATTATGTCACTGATGATATAAGTTTTGATGTCACGTCACACAGGTCTCTGACTGGCATGCTGGTTTTTGCTGCAGAACAGTCAAGATGGGGGACGGATTTCCTGACCATTTCTGCCGGATTGAGTCTAACAATCCATTTTTTCTTTTAAATTTTATCGATAGATTAAAAAAAAAAGAGATAATCTGTCAATTTTTCTCCAGCAGTGAAGAGGTTAAAACCAATAATTATTTCATTCTTGCACATTGAACATGCAACACCAGTAAACGAAGAAACAGAATAGAAAGTCCGTATTTAGCTGTCTGAACACACATTCCTTATTCTTTTTTTACAAAATAGAATCTAAAATTAAAAATGTAATTGCAATTTTGTGGGTTGGATTTTGTTTTGGAGTCACCCTATATGAAGCAGAATTAGTCATTTCCCACTATCACTGCCAGATAGCAGAGGGGGCAATGCTATTCTGGATGCCTGGGCCAGAATTCATTTTCAGCGGAGATGCCTTGGCCGTGATACAGTACATCCCCACTCTCTCTCAGCCAAAGGGATCTGAGGACAGCTGGCTTGATTGTGCAGCTCTCACTTCACAACTGTCCCCGGCAAAGGTCAACCAATGATAAAAGCCATTGGGGTGAAGGGTCATGATGCAGGGGTGCATGTGGGTGTGCCTGAAGCCTGAATTCAGGCAGTTTGATGAAGGGTCATGATGCAGGGGTGCATGTGGGTGTGCCTGAAGCCTGAATTCAGGCAGTTTGATGCAGGTTCATGATGCAGGGGTGCATGTGGGTGTGCCTGAAGCCTGAATGCAGGCAGTTTGGTGCAGGTTCATGATGCAGGGGTGCATGTGGGTGTGCCTGAAGCCTGAATTCAGGCAGTTTGGTGCAGGTTCAGGCAGTGGTCTGCCTGGAGATAGGGCTCTTCTACAACAACTAATGTTCCTGAGGTCGTCAAAGTCAAAAATACTTTATTATCACGTTAGGTGAAATTACAGTGTGGTCTCGTACAAGCACAATACAATCAAAGAAACACATTTGCATGCATGAAAAATGAAACAAAACTAAGGAAAAATGAATGACAAATCATGCTTCGCAAAAAGATTTGAACATAGGGTCGATAAAAGCGACTATCAAAACATTAAGAACTGCCCTCTTTCCCACCATTTCTATCATCACATTCATTTGTTCACCCCAACCCTCTCCAAGCCACCCCAAGCTTTCACATATTATTCACAGGTGACCAGACTATCGAGGTTTACAATGGAGCTTTCAGGTAATATGTGTGGTTACCACATGCACACATGATGATATTGCTAAAAAAAAAGAAGAAGGAAAAAGGCCCAGTATATGATTATTAAACTTTTTTTAAAAGCTTGTCCAAAATAGAGATATAGTGGAACCTTCCTTATAAGACTCAAAAATCATCCAAAATGAGGTCTTATAAGGGAGGGGTCTTATAAGGGAGGTTATCATAGCTGCCAACTATCAGGAATTTATCAGGAATGTCCAGATTTCTAAAGTCTATCAGGAAAATCCAGAAAACTATCTGATTTTGACATTTCCAAGTACTGAAGGATTTTTTGATACATTTTCTTTGTTTTTAGTTGAACATGCAGCCCGTTGAACTTTAAAAGTAGGAATTTTTCAGAACTTTCTTTATAGACTTTTTTGATATACAAGATAACGATTCAAATTTGATACCTTTATTTATCAAAGTGTAGGTGTGTTTTTTAAATCACGAAGTCAATTTTTGCAGCTTCATTTCATAGAAAACCTTCAGCTTCAGGGACGTTGCCCTCAACCCCCCACCATGGGCGTTGCTCCTGGATCCTACCATATGGATCCCCATACTTTTTGTCAGGAATTTCATTTCTCCAAGGTTGGCAGCTATGGGCTATTTTAATACTTAGAAAGAAGGGCAATGTCTCAGAGAAGTAGGTCTTATATGGGAGGGAGTCTTAAATGGGAGGTCTTATAAAGGAGGTTCCACTGTAGAGGAAAATTTGTGCCCTGGTAGATGGCCCCCTCATGTGCACGACCCTCAATCTCAAAGTCCCGCTTTTTCAGTTCCATGAAATTAATCATAGGCTGATCCTAGCCCTATCCCTTTCTGGAGAGTGGCAGAATGTTGCGTCTCGGCCGAACTTTTTCAATTAGAAAATTTGAGGAGGTGGGGGAGGGAGGGGTCATAAGGTGAATGGATCAGTGAGCAAACAAGAGGATGAATGATTCACAGCTGTTCCACCCCATACAAAATCAAGCTATTTAGTTAAAAGACTGAATTTAGAAATCTTAGATAAAAACTGCACCAAGCTTTTGCTTGTAAAAATATTTGGGCTGTATGTTCTTCATTGTATTTTTAATATATTTCTTCCATCGGATTTATGGTAAAAACTTATTTTTTTGAGCAGTATCATACAACATATTTAGTAGAAAATGTTCTTGAATAATACACAAACATAAATAAAATTGCCCATGAGTGAACATCTAGCAATATCCACTGAATATAAGTAATTTAGTCACATACTACAACATATTCGTGATTGTAATTTATGAAAAGCAACTTATGGTAAACTAAAGTTGGCTTGAAACAACTTCTGAAAATATAGATAAACTAAATGTTCCTCCCGAAACAGCTGTGGATTGGGTGAGGTGTGAGAGTTACATGTTACAAATTTGATTAAAATGTACATTTCTGTTTCATGTTTTAATTAATTTTGTGTTTTTATTTTCATTGTTATTTCACAAGGTGGAGCAGAATTCTCCACGTGCTTTTGTACCATGGACAATAAAGAAACCTATGAGTATGACATGACTTAACTCTCCTACTGCCCTGGATGCAGATGTGTGCCATGACATTGCCAATACGTCACTGCCAACGTCGCAGGTGGTCGACAGTAAACATCTTCCACACGGATGTTTACTGTATTTTTCAGACGATAAGACGCACTCCACACATTTTACACAAAATTCAGGTTTTGTTATTATATTTTCTTACTACAGTGGAACCTCTCTTATAAGACCTCATCTTGGATGATATTTGGAGGTCTTATAAGAGACATTGTCCTTCTTTGTAAGTATTAAAATTACCTCCCTTATGAGACACCTCCCTTATAAGACCTCATTTTGGATGATATTTGGAGGTCTTATAAGGGACATTGTTCTTTGTAAGTATTAAAATTACCTCCCTTATGAGACACCTCCCTTATAAGACCTCATTTTGGATTATTTTTGGAGGTCTTAAAGGGAGGTAATTTTAATACTTACAAAGAAGGACAATGTCTCAGAGAAGTAGGTCTTATGTGGGAGGGGTCTTAAATGGGAGGTCGTATAAGGGAGGCTCCACTGTATACTTAGTCATATTATAAGGCGCAGGGGTCTCAGTCTGGGAAAATAATATCATCTTATAGTAAAACCATTTTTGAATTTTTTTAGAGCTATTTTCAGTGCATTTCTGTTAATTTGACACATTTAAAAAAGTAGGCAGTCATTTTTAGTTCTCTTGAAAAATTATTTGGTAGAGAAGGTTAACCCCCGCATGCGCTGCCGGTTTGCCGCGCGATTTTTGAACGCGGCAATATCGCTACTTAGCGGCGACGTATATACGTTGGTGGCAAGTACTGAAGCGCTATAGAGGACATATATCATGGTTCGTGGGGACTTGGAAGAGTGCCAAAAAAGGACCTTTAAAGGACCAGCAAATTTTTTTAAAGGACCTATTTAAACCTTGTTTGTAGTTGTACATGCTGACGTGGTGGACGCAGAGCCAGACGCCGACGATTGTGGCTGAGCAGATTCTTTTTTTTTTTTTTTTTTGGCTGAGCAGATTCATTTGTTGTTACAGTAGTACATCTGCTGCTTGCAAAAAAAGTCGGTCACATTGCACCTCGATTCCGCCTTGTGCCTTCTTTCAGCTTTCTTGTGATTTTCAGTCTTTGCGTGTTGTTTCAGCACCGACTCTCCCATTGACAAGATGTTGATGTTTTTTCACAATATGCACAACGAACTGCATGTTTGTTGTCCATAACTTTTCGGACCCAGTCCTTATAAATGTCCTCTCAGCCAACGATCCTGAAAACGAACACTTTCCAGGCATTTTTACACTTTTTACTTGAAAACAAGCACTGAAGCAGCCGCATGTGCGAAAAATTTCAACATGGCGCATAAGATATCTCGCCGAATCTCGCGCACGTGACCGGATTTACAGTGACTATTAAAATTAGATCGTCTGCTCGAAAGATACGAAGGCGATCGATTTTTGGCAAATTTTATTTCATTTAATATATTTTTGGGAGTTCATTTCTTATGACAAGGTACTTAGTTTTGTTTTTTTGCCCGATTAAAGGATTTAAACTGACCGCACCAATTTTAAAAGGACCTTTGACTGATTTGAAAGGACCTCCTTGCTGATATAAAGGACTTAACAGGCCTTTTGATGACCGATCAATTTCACAGCACTTTAAAGCACCTGAAAGGACCCCACGAACCCTGTATATATACGTCGGTGGCAAGTACTGAAGCGCTATAGAGGACGTATATATACGTCGTGGGCAGCGAAGGGGTTAAAAATAAAACAGAAAATACTGAAACAGTTCAGATAACCGAGAGAGAACCCAAAGGGCAGGGTCCAAACCTGTATAGCCGCAGGACAAGGCTCGGTCCACGTATTTTGCTGCAGTGACTGTCAGCGTACCCTCGTCCAGAGTTTGAGCCCACCTGCCACACGCCTGACACACAGTGATAATACAGTGGAACCTCCCTTAGAAGACCTTCAAAAATCATCCAAAATGAGGTCTTATAAAGGAGGGATCTTGTAAAGTAATTTTAATACTTACAAAGAAGGGCAATGTCACAGAGAAGTAGGTCTTATATGGGAGGGAGTCTTATAATGGGAGGTCTTATAAGGGAGGTTCCACTGTATATAATATACTACTATAGTGATGAGTGATTCTTCTTCTTCTTCTTCAGTTTCCTGCCAATTATGAGCGCAGATGCGTCATGCTGCCGTTATGCGCCTAAGAAATAGGCCCAGTAAGCCCGACTTCGGCTGGAGGAAAGCTTTTTGAAAGTGTTTCTTGAAAGAAAAAAAAAGGCAGGAGAATGGACCGGTCAGGCAGAAAGATAGATGACAGTAAGCAAATGGAAAAGGCAGAGTCAAAGAGAGTGACAGATTAGAGGAACTTACAAGCACAGAACTTCCATAAGGTGGGGGAACTATTTATACAAAAGATCCCCGGTCCCCACGGGGGGTGAGCGATACTAAGGAGGCGTTGTTTGTCACGAGAACATGACTAAAATCTAATCCGTTTATCCCTAATACAGTAATAGTGTCTGCCTAATACAGTGGAACCTCCCTTATAAGACTCCCTCCCATATAAGACCTACTTCTCTGAGACATTGCCCTTCTTTTGTAAGTATTAAAATTACCTCCCTTATGAGACCCCTCCCTTATAAGACCTCATGTTGGATGATTTTTGAAGGTCTTATAAGGGAGGTTCCACTGTAGTATTTAAACATAACAAAAAAACAGTTAACAGCAAAAAGAATAGGCTTAGAAGTAGCAAGAGCCAACAAAGATAAAAAGGGGGGGGGGGGGGGGAAGATGGGGGCGTGTTTCATGGTGAATGACGGTTCGTCCCACATGTGCTGTGTGTAGCCGAGCGGACGTTAATCCTAATTTTCATTCAAAGATGAGGGGGAGGGTAGAGTAAGGGGGGAGGGGGGAAGAGAGTCATGGCTATAACAGTACAAGTCCAAATTTTTACCAGAATTCTATGGGACACAAAATTTCATGGTGACCCCCCCCCCCCCAAAAAGAGAAAAAAAAGAAAAAAAAGTATCAATTCCTGAAATCACACACTTTACCTTCCATTGCCATCAACCGCTCTAATCCCTTAACCACCAACAACATCAAATACCGTATTTCTCAGACTATAAGGCAATGCTTTTCCCCGTACTGAGACCCCTGCACCTTATAATGTGACTAATAATATAGTAAGAAAATACAGTAACAAAATCTGAATTTTCTGTAAAATTTTGAGGTGCACCTTATAATAATCATAGTCCGAAAAATACGGTACAATGTAGCAACCAAAAACACTTGATTTTGGCAACACCAGCCACTCAAAATCTGTATAATGATTGCCATCCATCATTTCGGCAGTTCCAAATTTCTCTACTTGGAGATTTTTTCTTCTTCTTCCGTTCTGGCAGCGGAAAATCGTATTTTCATAGGACCACGATTGACTTTCTTATTTTTCGGGAAAACTAACGGGCCTGCAATGACAGTACCAGACCTGTTTACTCTTCTCTTTTCGAACAGTATTCTACTCAATTTGGATGTCTACTACTCTTCAAAATTGAAAATAGTGCTCTTTAATTCTTGATTGCTACTCATTTTCAGTGAACATTGTTTGATGGTTTAATGAATAAAACTACACATTTTGCACCCAAAACTACTCATTTCAGCTATCCAGACTACTCAAGACTTGTGTAGTCATCGCAGACTACTCAAGACTTGTGTAAACAGGTCTGCAACTAGTGGACAGTGGGGCGAGAGGTCTTTCGATGTCGATTGCTCCGACAGTTTCCTGTCACTATGAGCGCAGATGCGTCATGCTGCTGTTATGCGTCTAAAAATATGCCCAGCATGTTCGTCTTCGGCTGCAGAAAATATTTTTTTTTAGAAAAAAAGGCAGGGGAATGGACCAGCAAGGCAGAAAGATGGTAGATGACAGTAAGCAATGGGAACAGGCAGAGTCAATGGACCAGTAAGGCAGAAAGATGGTAGATGACAGTAAGCAAAGGGAACAGGCAGAGTTCAGTCAATGGACCAGCAAGGCAGAAAGATGGTAGATGACAGTAAGCAATGGGAAAAGGCAGAGTCAATGGACCAGTAAGGCAGAAAGATGGTAGATGACAGTAAGCAAAGGGAACAGGCAGAGTCAATGGACCAGCAAAGGCAGAAAGATGGTAGATGACAGTAAGCAAAGGGAACAGGCAGAGTCAATGGACCAGCAAGGCAGAAAGATGGTAGATGACAGTAAGCAAAGGGAACAGGCAGAGTCAATGGACCAGCAAGGCAGAAAGATGGTAGATGACAGTAAGCAAAGGGAACAGGCAGAGTCAAAGAGATCCAGTAGGCAGTGAAAGATGGTAGATGACAGTAAGCAAAGGGAACAGGCAGAGTCAATGGACCAGTAAGGCAGAAAGATGGTAGATGACAGTAAGCAAAGGGAAAAGGCAGAGTCAATGGACCAGTAAGGCAGAAAGATGGTAGATGACAGTAAGCAAAGGGAAAAGGCAGGAGTCAATGGACCAGCAAGGCAGAAAGATGGTAGATGACAGTAAGCAAAGGGAACAGGCAGAGTCAATGGACCAGCAAGGCAGAAAGATGGTAGATGACAGTAAGCAAAGGGAACAGGCAGAGTCAATGGACCAGCAAGGCAGAAAGATGGTAGATGACAGTAAGCAAAGGGAACAGGCAGAGTCAATGGACCAGCAAGGCAGAAAGATGGTAGATGACAGTAAGCAAAGGGAACAGGCAGAGTCAATGGACCAGTAAGGCAGAAAGATGGTAGATGACAGTAAGCAAAGGGAACAGGCAGAGTCAAAGCAGGGCTCCCAGGGACCCCCAGTTGGGGGTCTATGAAGCACTAAAATTCTTAAGGACCCCTTAATAGAATGTGCAGGGAGTCCCAGGGATGCATTAGAAAAATTAGTTTTAGCATTTGCAATGCCACTGGGACCCTCTATCCTGCCTCTAGGACCCTCTATACTGTAAATGAAGGAGTCCCTGGGACCCCTTGTTTTGCGGGACAATTGGGAGCCCTGTTCAAAGAGTGACAGATTTATAAATTAGAGGAAGTTAGAAGCATGGAACTTTCTTTTGTACAAAAGACCCCCCGGTATCCCCACAGGGAGGGGGGGGGGGCAGACCTGTTTACCCTTATAATGAAAAACCTGGAATTTGCCACAGAAAAACCCGGAATTTGAGGGGAAAAAAACAGAATTCACATCGCTTATGCCGCCAAGGAAATTTTGAAGTCCACGTTGCAGTACTTGCAGTGTGCATGCTCGTCTCCCAAACGCGAACTTGTTATTCTTGGCACTTTCAAATACTTTTGAGAAAACTGCTGCTTCACTTTTGGCCGTTTCACCCTATCACTGCTGTCGTTTGTCGAAGATTTCTGGCGCTTGCTGCCTGCGGGTGACTTGCCCGACAACATGTTTGGCGCAAAATTACAATCTCTGCCAACAAGAAATACTATCATTGGTTGAGGGGGGTCCACAGACCAATGAAAAATCGCGTCTCAGAACTCCAAGGTTTCGGTCAACCCTTGCGTCTTTTCATACAAACGGAAACAAATAATAGACGTTTTTTTCGAAATCCCGGGATTTTCAGCGTTCACCCGGAATTTATTATTTTACCCAGAATATTTGCAAATTTCCCGGGATAATTCCGGCAAAACCAGGAGTGTAAACAGGTCTGGGGGAGGGGAGAAGCGAACCTGATCGAAGGGCTGCGAGGCATTGGAGTAGCCGTAGGGCCCGGAGGCCTGGTGGGTGTGAGCCAGGTCCCCGCTGATCACCACCGCCACGCTCTGTGAGGAGCCCTCCAGCAGGTGAAACAGGCTATCCCCTGCACACACACATCGCTGAAACTTCTTTTGGGTAAAACAGTGGAACCTCCCTTATAAGACCTTCAAAAATCATCCCAAATGAGGTCTTATAAGGGAGGGGTCTAATAAGGGAGGTAATTTTAATACTTACAAAGAAGGGCAATGTCTCAGTCAGAGAAGTAGGTCTTATGTGGGAGGGTGTCTTATAATGGGAGGTCTTATAAGGGAGGTTCCACTGTATACAAGAATTTCCTGGTTTTTTTAATCTTACTAGAATAGGATTAGGAAGTTCCAATTTTTTTCCCAAAGTTGTGAAACAAAATATTTGTGTGTCTATTGAATTGAGTATTGTATTTTTTTCAAACACTTTAAAATAAGCATTTGTATAAATTGTGGAAAAAGCAAACTAAAATACCTTCATAAATCAATGTTTGCTTCAGCTGCAGGGAGACATCACCCCTGGACCCAGGCCTTTCAGGGTTTTTTCTGAAGAATGAAAGAAGGAAGCATTTCCAATTTTCAACAAAACATCCCCAGTCCTGGCAGTGGGTGGACGATTTGTGCCTCTATTTGGGAAGCAGGACGACCCCACCCTCCACCAGTCTCTTCCCGTGGGAATACCAAGGAGTCTTTTGAATTAGAGTTCCCCCATCTTCTGGAATTTTGTGCTTGTAACTTCCTCTATTATTAGTCTAATGTTTGTCCCCCTCTTTGAGTTTGCCTCTGCCTTTTCCCCTTGCTTTTTGTTATCTACTATCTTATTTTTTTGATTTATAAAAAAATTATTGGCCAATTCTTCTGCTTTAAAAAACAACACTTCAAATCATTTGAGCTTCTCTGAAATTGGAATGTGTTGGCTGACTGCAGCGGGGAGACCAGTAAAAATTGAAAACTGGACACATACAATATGTGGCCTGGGAACGCAGAAGAAAAAAAACAGCGGAACCTCCCTCTTAGTCTTAAGTTTTAAGACCTTGAAAAAATCATCCAAAATAACTTACATGTCTTAAGTGGGAGGGAGTTGTGTAAGGGAGGTAATTTTAATACTTACAAAGATAAGTAGGTCTTAAGCGGGAGGAAGTCTTATAAGGGGAGGGGGGGGGGGGATTTCTTATAAGGGAGGTTCCACTCGGCACTGTATCAGCATGTATGTAGGGCCAAGCCTTACCCAGTTTGAGCAGTTCAGGGATCATGCTGACATCCTCGGTGTAGCGCCGACTGGGCTGAGAAATGATGACTACTTTGGTGTTCTTCAGCTCAGACATGAAATAAAGGGGTATCACTTCCCCCCATCTGTAGACAAACGGTATATAATATATTATAATTTATATGTAAAAGTTAACAAATTAATGCAAAACATTTTGGAATTGTAAAATATTTGCTACGTATTTTGGTGAATCACCATCAGTGGAATTTTTTGGGGGGCAAAGGATAAAGGAAGAAAAAGGATCCTGAAGTGAGTGTGTGTATTATTCTACTTTTCCCTATAGCAACCACAGTCACTGCTGACTATTAGTATTATGTCGCTGTAAATATTTGGGAGGATCTACGGGAATGCGCAAGACAACAAATTATCAAGAAGAAGAAAGTGGACAGGAGAAAAAGAAGAAACACAGAAAGCTTGGCCCAGCCAGCCAGGTCCCGGTAATCGGTCCTTAACATGATGCCGTGCCAAGCGAGAGAATGACCCAGCCAGCCAGGTCCCGCTAATCGGGCCCCAACGTGATGCCGCGTCATTGGGAAGAATAAAATAAAGGAAAATGAACTAAAGAAAAAGAGAGAAGGGAGTGTAGTTACTGTGATTTGGAGACAAAGTATGTGTGTGTGAGTCTTGCATGTCTGTGTATACATGTGTGTGTGTGTTGCGGGGTGTGTGTGTGCATATCATAATGTGCATGTCATCAACTGAGTCTGTTACCGTTACCTTGTGTGTGTGTGTCACTGTGTGTGTATGTGCATACATGTGCGCGCGCATGTAACTGTGTTGCACTTGCAGGCTTGACAACATACTACGAAGTATGATCAATATATAGTATGTTGTCAAGCCGACAACAAAACTACCATCCGAATATCACTTGACCCACTAGCCTAGATTCAATAAGTGTTCGGAATCAATCTACCTCAACGGGAACGGTTCTGAACTTTGCCCTGGCGGTCCAAAGGCGGCCAACCCCGACACATTTCTGCCGACCCCCAAAATGGTCACGATGTCAGAGCTTAGCTGAGTGTCCAAAGTAACCGTCACGTTGTAGCAGCAAGGAGGACACTGGCAATTGTCCGTCTCAGCGTGCCCTTTCCCCACAGGATTCAGATAGAAAATAAAATTCTTCAAGTCAGCGATTCCGTGCGGGGTGCTGAGAAATATAAGGTCTGGCTTTAGCTGAGTGAGGCGTTGACCCACTTGGATGCAAGCGTCGTGAATTTCCCACCCCTCTTTCTTTGCTGTGGAATTCGTCGTGTTGAAATGGCGTGGGTCGAGCGCAATACCGCCGTGAGGCATGATGAAGCCTGCGACGATTTTCGCAGACACGACAGAGAAGTTAACAGTAGCAAGGATCAAAACAAGGCTTTTCAAACCAGCCATTTTCGACTCTTCTTGTTGCTTCAGTCACGAGACTGACCCAGACTGACCTCCCTTTGGCATGTGTTCATAACTTCCGTTGCGTAGAACGCGAAAACTTTCGTCGTCTGCCATTTTGTCATGTAGTAGTCTTCGTTTGAGATTTTCATAATTGTAATTTGTGATTTCAGTTTTTTCTTGAATCAGAACTCGTTGGAAACATGAAATGGCTACAGCAGATATAAAATCCAGTCAGATTTCTCGAGAAGAGGGAGAAAAATCGTCTAATTATTCTAGCAAATCGAGTTCAGACAAATCTGATTTGCAAAATACTAAGATGGCAGACAAGAAAAGCAAATCAGAAGGACAGGCAGAGGCTGTGGAGTTTAATCTGTCTGACCCAGAACAACTGGCCCGCCAGCTAGACAGAGTGGACCTGACTGAGGAAGAGTCTGACGAACTGCTTCGAGAGGCGTACAAAGTTAACAAGCATTTAAAAATGGTAAGATCACACACACACACACACACGCTCACACACACACACACACACACACACTCACACACACACACTTCCTTCCTGTAAGTGACCACAGTCAAACTTGACTATTCTGTCACTGTAGAAACTGGGGATCTGCAAAAGAGCGCCTTAATACAGGGGGAGAGGTGGAGGGAATTGCGGAGGGGGGGAGGGGGAGTGTTGCTGGATAACTATGTCGATGGTCTTGGCATGCACAGATTCCTGGGGCAGCTCGTTCCAGTCAAGGATTGTACGTGGGAGGAAGCTGGCTTGTCGGTACTGAGTGCGACAGAAGATCTGAGAGAGCTGCCGTGGGTGAGCGCGTTACTGGTGGTATCAGTTTTTGTTGCAGAATGTCCATGCACACCTCTTCTTCTTGCAGCTTGAAGAGCATCGCCAGCCTTGCGGAAAGCTGACGCTGCTGCAGTGAGGGCCATCCAAGCTGTTCAAGCATTGAAGTGACACTGGACGTATTTCGAAAACGTCTGAGGACGAAGCATGCTGTGTGCCATTGGACTGCCTCCAGTCTGTCAATGTCCTGTTGTTGGTGAGGGTCCCAGACTGATGATGCATACTCTATGACCAGACGGACGAATGATTTGTAGGCCAACTCCCTGATGGTCTGGGAGCTGACTTTCAAATTTCTTCTCAGGAAGCCTAGAGTCTTGTTGGCTTGCGCGCATATGTTCTCGACGTGTTTCTTCCAGTTCAGCTCCTTTGTCAGAGTCACTCCAAGGTACTTGATGGAGTCGACTGCTTGCAGGTTGTGGCCATGCAGTTTGGTAATGATGCTGCCGGGGCTTTCTGCTTCTTGATACGCTCAAGGTGTTACACTTGCCAGGGTGGAAAACCATGTCCCAGCTCTTCTCCCACAAACACACACACACACTCTCTCTCTCCTCCCACACACACACACACACGCGCACGACTTCAACTGTGTTCAAGGCAGTGAAATATGAGTATAATGTTTAAAAATCATCACACACAAAAAGAGTGTGTGACAAACCTTGACATTGTGATTACAAAATGAAAGATTCAGATATGGGACTTGAAAGCTTAATGAATATAGTTATGCACTTAAACCTAAACCTAAATCCATATACCCACCCAGCCACCAATAATCTCACTGTCTTTCCATCTCTCCCACCCTCCTTCCAACACCTACTCCCTCCACCACCCCTACAGTCTCCCACATCCTAGTTTCCAGTGTTGACACAGCATCAAGCTAAAACCTGCAGTGAATGAGTGCGAGCTGGCTGGGTTATTCTAATTAATGTAAATTTATGCTTGTTCATTTGTATGTGTTATTAACCCTTTCACCGCCTGCCATATTTCAGCCACAAATGTCCCTTACATTTACCTGGGTAGAGAACAAAATCCATCTGCAGTATTGGGGATTCTTCTGTGACAGATATAAAATAAGGTCTATCCTTACTTCCCAAAACTAAGACAATATGGTCTTTGGATAATAGACCCCAATTTGATGCCTTTTAGTGACATGGGTGTTAAATCACTGTGGTGCTAAAATGCGACTTTTGCGGTGAAAGGGTTAATTGCCACTACCGGTAATTATCCACTTGCATGAGCGAGCACACACACACACACACACACACACACCCTTTTATACTATTTCTGGCTGATTCTCTCTCACTTTCTTTTCCTCCACCCCCCCCCCTCTCTCTCTCTGTTTCTTTCACTTTCTCTCTCTCCTCCCTGATCCCGCCTTCCCTCCTCCACTCTCCCTTGACTGAATCAATAAAAACTACATTGTAACATTTTGCATGGGTTAAAATAGTTGAGGAGTGCTCCTGAAATAAGGATGGGAAAAGCCAATACTGATAGAAAGCGTCTTCAGGATTAGCCATCTTGTCATCAGGATCCACAATGTTGTAAAATCAAACATTTCTGCCAACATTGATGGCAGATTAAAGCAAGATGACAGACCTGCAATTCTGCCCCACCACCCCACCACCCCCCACCCCCCACCCCACCCCCCCTCCTGTATACACAGACACAGACGCATGGGAAATTCTTTTTAACTCATTCAAGTCGTTCCTGAGATAAGCCATAATTATATGTCTGGAATTAATAGATAGCTGTCAATTTGATGCATTTGCTTCAAGGGAAGTAAATCTGTGTGCACACCATACCTTGGTCACTTCTAAACTCGCTTCGCTCCCTTAGACCACAATTTTGCCTCTGACTTTGCTTTTGTAGTGGGTGGTTGTGGGGAAACCAATCAGTGTGGAGTTTTTATATAAAAAAAAGTCTATATTTTAAAAAGTCTGGTCTACCACTTCCCTTGTCTAAAACCTGAAGTAAAAACCTGTAATCTTCTTCCATTTCTCCTTTTGTTTATGCCATACAATGTTTTTTTTGTGTGTATGGCTGGAGTGATTTGTGTGAGTTTTTTTAATAATTCAAAATCGTTGTGATGCGAATGAGTTAATGTGGTCACCACTTCTGAAATGGGAAGTTTCAGAGAATATATATTGAAACATGTCATTTCAGGATTGAGAGAATGTGTTACTTTCACACCCATAACATGCGTATCATGTCTCACTCATCAGATGCTGAAGCAGAAACAGGACAAGCTGGCGGCCTCCCTGCGGAGTCAGAGCGCCAGTTCTGCTGCCTCCTATGGGCACAACAAGGGGGCCTCTGGCAGCATTCTGCCCCCCATCAAGGTCAGGAGTGGTGGGGGTGGGGGTTCGGTGCCCGTGGGGTCCCAGAGAGCATACACTCAGAGCCTGGGCAGGTCTAGCGGCAACAGCGCTGTAAGTCGGTCACCTTTTCCTTTTCTTAGTGTTAGAATTTTTAGAAATAATAATAATAATAATAATAAACGGACACTTAATTATACAGTGGAACCTCCCTTTTAAGACCTTCAGAAATCATCCAAAATGAGGTCTTATAAGGGAGGGGTCTTATAAGGGAAGGGTCTTATAAGGGAGGTAATTTTAATACTTACACAGAAGGGCAATGTCTCAGAGAAGTAGGTCTTTTTTATGTGGGAGGGAGTCTTATACAAGGGAGGTTCCACTGTATAGTGCTTTTTATTGAGCACAAAGCGCTTTACAAATACGGCATTGATGTGCTGTGCTGCTTTCAGTTTTATGAAAATAATCCCAGGCTGATGAGTGATCCTATAATCTTATCCCTTTCCCAAGAACGGCAGAATGTTGCTTCTCACTGAAACTTTTTAATGCGAAAATTTGAAGAGTTGTGTGTGTGTGTGCATGCATGTGTGCGCATGTGTGTGTGTGCGCGCATGTGTGTGTGTGTGTGTGTGTGTGCACGCGTAAAATACAAGATAGCCATTATTGTGTATATACAGTTCTCTCTCTTCTTCTTCTTCTTCTTCTTCGATCACTCAGACCGTTTCCTGTCAGTTATGAGCGCAGATGCGTCATGCTGCCGTTTTGCGCCTAACTAAGAAATAGTTAAATGATTAATGTATTCTATGTATGTGTTTTCACTACATTTATAAAAAAAAAAAAAAAAATAGGCCCAGCAAGTCCGACTTCGGCTGGTGGAAATCTTTTTGAAAGAGTTTCTTGAAAAAAGGCAGGAGAATGGACAGGAAAGGCAGAAAGATAGTGTAGAATAAGATGACAGTAAGCAAAAGGAAAAAGGCGGAGTCAAAGAGAGTGGCAGATTAGAGGAAGTTACAAGCACAGAACATTCCAGAAGGTGTGGGGAACTATTTATGCAAAAGACCCCACCGGTATCCCCACGGGGTGGGGGGGGGGGGGGGGGGACAGTTCTCTCACTCTCACTGTTCCACATGCATTGATCATGGGAGCCAATGTTGGGTGTGTTGCAGGCTGGAAGCAAGCCACAGTCCAAGACAAAGAAAGCCAGATCACCGCCACAGAGACAGGAATGGGATGGCCGGTTCTCGTATTCTTAGATGACAGGAAATGAAGAGATCCTTTTCTTTTACTCTTCATTAATTTGAGTTTCTGTTTATTCTGTTACTGGGTTCTTTTACTCTAAAGTTTACTCCCCTTTCCCCCTCCTTTTCTAGTGTGTGGTCTTTTTGTGACATATTTGTGTGATATACATTGGGATGTGTGTGTTTGTGTGTGTGTGTGTGTGTTTATGGTGTGTGTGTGCATGTGCATGCGTGGTGCGTGCGTGCATGCGTAGAGTGTGTGCATACATAAGAGAATGTTGATCTTGCATGGCACATCATTAAAAAGCAATTATGCAATTACATATGTCTTTCTGTGGGTGTGAGAGGCATCTTAAGAAATATATGTACAGTGGAATCCGTTTAATTGGCCATCGGATAATCGGCCAAAGCCGCTTAATCGGCCAATTTCCTTTGGAACGGAATTTTTTCTTCTTAGGCATGTGTTATTTTGTTTGTTTTTACGGCCAAAGCTGAAATCTTCAATTTTGCTTTATTGGCCACTTTTTCTCTCTAATTTTTCCTCTTTACTCCCCAACAACAGAGGCAGACAAACTGACAACACGCTTTTGATGTTTACATGGTTGAGTGTGAAGTTGGAAGGTGAGCTGTTGTCAATTGAAAGACCCTGCATGGCGTTAAAATCACTCAAGAAAACAAAATCATTGTCTTTTACTCATGCTTCTGTCAAGTTGTAGGATTAATAAACACACACACACACACACACACACACACACACACACACATCACAAAATGCGAAAGAATTTGAATTTGAACTGCAACATTTAATTTTGACGTCATTGCTTTTGACTTGCATAATTGCGTCATACAGTATCTGGATGTTCGTTTTATCGGCCGATTCGCTTTATCGGCCATATTTTTCCTGGTCCCAAAAGTGGCCGATTAAGCGGATTCCACTGTATGTCAATTATAGAAACAAAAAGTATTATGAAAGATGACATAATTATGAAAGTATAAAACAAATGAAGAAACTTCGATTTTAAAAAAAAATGGTCACGTGTATGGAAGGAGCAGAAGCACTATACTTTTTTTTTGATATAGTGCCTAAGAACATGTGCAAACTATTTTATGTCTGTAGATGTGTATACCTGCATGTGTTTTTTGTGCTTGTTTCTGTCTATGCTCGTTTGTTAATGTGTGGTTTGTTTGGTTTTGAAGTTGTGGTAATGGTTGTTCACTGTCACAGCAGTGTTAACTTCCCTTGCAATCAATACTTGTGACTCACTCACTGCTCTATCAGAAAAGTTTGTCATATATTTTCATTTAATATATTTTAATTCATTTTTTAACAAAGTTCTCTCCATCAGAGTTTAAACCGTCGTACATGGCGAAAGCCGATACGTGACGTTAAACTGAACTTCCATCCACCCATCAGGGCAAAATCTTGGCCTTTATTTTATTTTATTTTTCATGTGTGATATTGTGTGTTTGTTGTGCTATTATTATATCTTGGGCAAATGTTAAGAACAGCCCCCTCCTCTGCCCCTTCCATTCATTTCAGACGGCATCAATTAGGGTTAGGGTTAGGGTTAAGGTTAGGGTCAGTTAAGTGTCAATCTCATAACATACCATAATTATTTATTTTTGTGTGTGGACTAGACAGTTGCAGGTTAGGGTTAGGAATAGGGTTTGGGATAGGTTTAGGGTCAGTTTTGTGTCAAATACACAAAAATATGATGACTAAGCTGACCCTAATCCTATCCCTAACCCTATCCCAAACCCTTACCCTAACCCTAACCTGAAACCGTCTGAAAGGAATGGAAGGGGCAGAGGAGGGAGCTTTTCTTAACATTTGCCATATCTTGATTATTTGGGAGATAAAAAACTACCGATGTTTATAAGATACTGTGGTGTGTATACACTTTCATTTTTGTTTCCATTCATGTACAGGAACATTTTTTTCATGGCTTCTTTTGTTACATTCCTTGTTAGTTCGTACTTAAATTTTTACTAAGATTATGAACTAGTCATGGATGGAGTTGCTCAATTTTTTAAAGCATACTACATTATAGGCTTCTGCTGCCGATTCCTTGTGGTTAACTGTGTCTAGATGCTTGCTCCCAAAACGAGTGAGGCTAGCAAAGTAAAACTATCAAATCTATCTTGTTTTAAGTTTAAAATGGCTGTACAAAATGATTGAGCTTTTAACACTTCAATGATCATGATTTCCACCATTCAACCTGCCATATGACCATAATCGTTTTATGCATGTCTCAAAAGTGCTTGTTTAAAGAATAGCCTTGCTTGGATCGAAATAGCAATGTGTTGAGATAGGTTTTCATAACTTTAATTTGCTGCGTTGTCGCTGAGTTTCTTTGGAATCAAAAATACGCGCCTGTGTTATCTAAGAATTGAACACAGAGAATATTAGATGAGATGTCAAGAAGCAAAGATTGTAGGCCTAATTGCATTTCAAGGGCCAACTGCCAGCTATGCCGGTCTACCACATTATCTGTTTTTAGTTTTGAGACATTATTTCCACTGGCAAATCAATCAATCAATCAATCAATATATTTATTATCCATTTTACAGGACATTCTTTTTGCAGAGATAAAACAATCAACAAAACAACACAATCAAGACAGAGACATAGTGTGTAGAAAAGCCAAAAACTAAAATGTGCTGCTATTTTAAACACCATGTGCACATACAATCTTTGGTCACACCCACCCACATACACACACACACACACACACACACACGCACACATATCATATCATATCAGTTTAGGCTCTGTAGGCTTTTGAAGCCTTTTGCCCTCGAAATATTTTTCTCTAATGTATGTAAATTTATATTTTCATTTTTCTTCTTTCTTTCTTTTTTTTTTTGCCCGTGAATTACTTCGGCTATTGTGTATTTGTTTTGGTTTTTGTTTGTTTTTTTTTATTTATCCAAATGTGTGGAGTACATAATAGTATTACATTTTTTGTCAATAAGATTTTTGAACATATTTAGTGATGATGCATTTACAGTTTCATTAGAAAGATTGTTCCATGCAGTTATTACTCTGTTAGTAAAAAAGTTTTGAGCTGAACGACTTTTATTTAGTTTTTTTTTGTTAGTTTGAAATCATGCCCTCGTGTTCTCTCCTCGTCAGTTAGAGTTAGTCAAGTTTTAGTTGTATTAGGATCATAAAACTTGTTAAGAATTTTATACACCTCAATCAAATCGCCTCTTAGACGTCTGTATTCCAAACTAGGTATTCCCAAGTACTTTAGTCTGTCCTCATAGTCCATATCTCTGGTCCACACCAATAATTGTTTTCGTAAATCTCTTTTGGACACCTTCTAAATGATCAACATGTTTTCTCAAAAAGGGACACCAGACAGGATTTCCATACTCTAATAAGGGGCGTACTAATGTTTTATAAAGAGGTAGCATAATTTCCTTTGATTTATTAGTTATTGTTCAGGGCCTGTATTCACGTTGAGATAGCATGAGACTTAGCATGATGCTAACTTAGAAGCTCTTCCAATGTCCTATAGGATTTAATAGGACTTTTGGAAGAGCTTCTAAGTTAGCTTTCATGCTAAGTCTCATGCTATCTCAACGTGAATACAGGCCCTGGTTAGTAGTCCAGCAGTACGGTTTGCCTTTTTAACAGTATCGTTGATGTGTGGTTCAAAAGATAGCAATGGATCAACTATAACACCAAGATCTTTCTCCGCATGTGTGCTCTCAAGAACCCTTCTGACACCACCATCATTCATAAAATACTCATGCATTGGGTTCTTTTTTCCAAGATGCATCACCTTGCATTTTTGACTATTAAATTCATCAGCCACTCCTCTGACCAATCAACCAAAGAGTCAATACACTTCTGAATTTTTTCTTTTGATTCCATATCATCATTTACTGTGGAATAGGCTTTTGTGTCATCTGCAAATATTTTAACTTCACATTCAACCTTTTCTGGCAAGTCATTTATACACACATCATTCGCACACATTCAACCATTTATGTACCCATCCATCTAACTTATACATACATACAGATATGTTTACACATACATACAAACATACAACTTGCATTCGCAAATTATATATTATACAAATATCTTAGTCTTTATGCATACATTCGTAATACAACATTACATATCTACATGCATACACAAACATACATAGATAGATAGATAGATAGACAGATACATACATACATTCATACATGTGTTGGGAAATGTTTTAGGTCTTAGGATGTCCAAATGTTCATCAGAGCAAAAATAAGATGCTGGTCATAAGAATGTAAAAAAAAGAGGGGGGAATGCGGGGTGGGGTGGGTGGTGGGTGGGGGTTTCAAATTATCAAATTTCCTAGTAACGCTTTAATACTAAAGTAACAGATCATGCTAAAAAGATGTAATTTCTTTTTATTCTTGCTAATAAAAAAAAAGAGTGTGGGGGGGGGGGGGGGGGGGGGGGGGGGAGGGGGGGGGTGCGGTGGGGGGGGAGGGGGGGTGTTGGGGGGGGGGGGGGTGGGCGGGGCGGGGGGGGGGGGGGGGGGGGGGGGGGGGGGGGGGGAGGGGATTGCTGGTTTTGTTTTTGTTTTATTATGTTATGTGGGGGTGGATATGAGTAGTTGAGGGTGGGTGCGGGGGAAGGATTATGCGGATATAACTTAATGCAAAGATTTTTTTAATAGATATAATTTACAAAGGATTGTTAGAAGATTTGTGATCGATTTGACAAAGGATTGTTAGAAGATTTGTGATCGATTTGCTAAGGATTGTTAGAAGAAGATTTGTGATCGATTTACAAAGGATTGTTGGAAGATTGGGTGATAGTTTTGCAAAGGATTGTTAGGATAGGTTTGTTTTTTTATTTTTTTTTATGTTTTTTACTGTGATATGTAAATATACATTTACCCACCATGATTTTCCTATTGAAATGGTTCATGTGTATACATCACTCAACTCTACCTCTCTCTCACTCGTGCTGAAATCCGTCTCTATATACGCTCCCTCTCCACTCTCACTCTCTCTCGGGGGGCTCTCATCGTTCGCCGTCATCCGCTCTCCCTCGTCGGTCCGTCTCCCCTCTCTCTCTCTTCTCTCTCCCCCCCTCCTCATCTTCTCTCGAACTACTCTCTCTCTCTCTCTCTCTCTTCTCTCTCTCATCTCTCAATGTGTCCTGTGTATGCCTGCATGAAACAGTTAATTTACACAGTACAGGGAGACACAAATGAAATTGAAGGCTGCAACAGTATACTGTAAATGAGATCAGTGTATTTCATTGCATTACTAATTTTTCATTATTAATCAATTTTCATTTCATGAAAAACATTTTAAATTCAACATTAAAGGTTAAAAGTGTGTGATCTCAAGATGTGCATTTCTGATTTTAGTTGTAGTTAGTGTATTGCACGTGTGTGCTCGTCCAAGTTCTCTCCATGGTAAAGACTTAGTCATCTTTTAGCAAATAAGAAAACCCCACCGTGGCGTAGTAGTAGTAGTATATAGTGGCCCAGGTTACTGGCTGGGAGGTTATGGATTCGAATCCCAACAAAGTCTTCACTTGTGGGATTTTTTGCCCCAGACCGTCTCCTACTCAGAGTGTGTGAATATGGGCTCAGTGGGAAAGACTGAAACCACAAAGTCAAGCCTCATCCATGTTTATGGAAGTGCACTGGGAGTGTTGCTTTCTGATATTCACACAACCAACACTGCAGGTGACTGTATCTATCAGGCCTGGTTGATGACCGGCCTCAGTGGGGCGCTGGGTTGAGCGCCTGTAGAGAAAATATTTGATATGGGGGGAGCGTAGGGGACTGCCCTGCCCTGGGTCTCAGCCAATATACCGTGTAATAGATACCATAGCATCGTCATGTTCATCAAGACTCGTAGAACACATGCATCTTCATCACTCATCATCATTAAGAGAGAGAAAGAAAAGAGAGAGAGAGAGAGATCCGAGATCGACAGACAGACAACCAACAAACAGAGACAGATAGAGAGAAGGAAGCATACAAAAGAAGAGGAGAAGAAGAGGCAGGAAAGAAGGGGAAAGAGCAGGAAAGAGAGAAGAAAGACGCAAGAAAAAAAGAGCAAGAACAACAGTAGAAGTAAACAACAACAACAAAACACAAAGAAACAGGAGCAGAGAATCAAGAAAAGAAGGAAAAGAACAACGCAGGGATAGAGTGATTGAGAGGGAGATTAAAATTAACAACCACATCAGAAACAACACGCACACGCACACACAACCACCAACGAAGCATTAGCTTTTTTTCGTAAACGAAAATTTAAATATTATGTTAATCACTACATAATAAACATTGATTTTTTTAAAAAGGTGAAAGTCCCAAGCACCATAATGGGTTTTGTTCAGGTTACTGCTCTCTCTCTCTTCAGGTTCTCTCTCTCTACTCCGTCTCTCTCTCTCTCTCCTCTCTCTCTTCTCTCTTCTCTCTCTCACAGCACACATACACGCCAAGTCTGACTTACACAATTTCATGTAATAATGCACAAAAATGCAAACGTATGCAACATATAACTGAAAGCAATTGCGCAAATTATAGCCGTATTCCAGCTGTGCAAAGTTGTAGGCCCTATGTATGTAAGAACATTAGGAAAGAAGGAAAACGGACAACATCAACATGGATGCTCCTGCTTTCAGGATGTCCTGAATTTCAGATTTTTGGGCGATTTTGGGGTCCAGGATGTCATGAAGTTCGGATTTATAATTTTGGGTCCAGGATGTCCTGAAGTTCAGGATTTTTGGGTCCAGGATGTCCTGAAGTTCAGGACTTTTTTGGGTCCAGGATGTCCTGAAGTTCAGGTTTTTTTTTTTGTTATTTCAATTGCCTGGAGCTGGCGTCGCTGGATTATGACAATTTTGAGATAAAGATGCATTTTGCTGGTTATAGAGGTCATGAAGTTTAACCAGAAGTGAAAGTGCAACAAGAGCCTGTCAATTACATTGGAAACTGTTGTTTCCCTTCAGCTTCCAGCTTCCAGGGGCATTGCCCCCCAGAACCCCCAGGTACGTGGGCACTGTCCCTGCACTCTGCCGGACTTGCAGCAGGATTTAGAAAGGAAATTTCCCAGGAGCACCCATGCGTCAACAACTGCCAAGTGTGATTGAAATCCGTCCAGTAGATTTTGAGTAAATTTAAAGACAGATCGAGAGACAGACATCCCAAAACAATACGTGACTCTGGCCGGGTGACAACAACAAGGATTTCACTAATTATAACGAGTAACATTGAAATAGGCTACAACGAAAAGATCACAAAAATAGAGCGTTAAGACGTGAGACCACCAGCCGCGCGGCAGCATTTACAAGTCCAGTGACCTTGACCTCGTGACCAATGACTGATTTTAGATATTTGGTCTAGATATCATTAGTACCTATCCATAAGCAAAATTTGAGTGTCTTAGTCCCTACTGCGTTCAAACGTTTATCGTGCCAGGTGCTCGCCACAGCAGATTTTTTTTGGCTCCATGCAGTGACCTTGACCTTGGACCTATGACCTTCATTTTTGAACTTGGCCTAGATATTCTTTAGTACCTAACCGCATGCACAACTTGAGCATCCTAGGTCCCTCCGTTCAAATCGTTATCGTGCCAGGTGCTCGGCAGCATTTTCGGCGCCAGTGACCTTGACCTTTGACCTATGACCTTGATTTTCGAACTTGGTCTAGATATCCTTAGTACCTATCCACATGCAAAATTTGAGCGTCCTAAGGTCCCTCCGTTATTGTGCCAGGTGTTCGACAGCATTTTCGGCTCCAGTGACTTTGACCATTTTCGATGGCCTAGATATTCTTAGTACCTATCCGCATGCAAAATTTGAGCGTCCTAGGTTCCATCCGTTCAAACGTTATCGTGTTAGCATAGCCAGTTAGATAGTCAGACAGACAGAAACAGAATTCTCTGAAAACATTACTAGCCTTGCTTCGCAGCTGGTTCCGACTGATGACATGTAGGACTGATGACATGTAGGACTGATGACATGTAGGACTAATGGCACAAAGGACTGTTGACACTAGGACATGATGACACGTAGGACTAATGGCACAAAGGCAACTGTTGACAGAGTATAGAGTAGTGGGGGGCAAGAGTATGGAAGGGGGCAGAGAACGTAAGTATCAGAGTAGGGGGGGGGGGGGGCAGGGGGGTAGGGGGGGGGGGGCCAGAAGAGGGAGTTAGGCCGGGGGTGGATGGCCTAGGGGGAAGGTCTATGGGAGTGCCCCTCTCGTGTCTTCCACGGCGGCAGGTGGTTCCCTCGTGGCCTGGCGTTCCGTGGGGGTGCCGGGTGCGTGGTACCAGGCCTCGATGTCCTCGATGCTGGAGGGCAGCTGCCTGCCCCTGGTCTCCGGTAGGAAGGACACGCACAGCACCACCAGCAGGCTGAGACAGCCCGCGATGAGCCCCGGACTCCACACCACCAGCAGGGACTGGATGTGGGCAACAGACAAAGCATGAAGGAAAGAAAGAAGGAATGAAAGAATGAATGACAGCCCGCAATGAACTCTGGACTCCACACCACTAGCAGGGACTGTGGGCAACAGACAATGCACGAAGGACTGAAGGAAAGAAAGAAGGAAGGAAGGAAAGAAAAGAAGGAATTAATTCTTCGTTTTCGATCACTCAGACAGTTTCCTGTTATATATTTGTATGAGCGCAGATGCACTTCAGATACACTTCAGTCAATCAAAAACAGTCTTGGGTATTACCTAAAAACATCAACGTTAATTTCGTCTGTTCGGGCAATAACTTGTGGTAGGCTTCTCTCTCTCTTCTCTCTTTCTCTTCTTATTCTTCTTCTTCTTATTTCTTATTATTATTATTATTCGCATCGCCCCTCAGACAGTTTCCTGTCAATTTTGAGCGCAGATGCGTCTTGCTGCCCGTTATGCCCCTAAGTAGGAAAAAACATTAGGCCGAGCATGCCCCGACTTCGGCTGGAGGAGGAACTTCTTTTTTAAAACTTTCTTGAAAAAAACAAACAGACGGCAGAGGAACAGGAATGGGACCGGTAAGGCAGAAAGATAGTAGAGATGACAGTAAGCAAAGGGGAAAAGGCAGAGTCACAGAGAGTGACAGATTTATTATTAGAGGAAAGTAGAGAGCACAGAACTTCCAGAAGGTGGTGGGAAATATTTGTATGAAAGACTCCACGGTTTCCCCACGGGGGGTGGGGGGGGGGGGGGGGTGAAGGGGGGGGGGGGGGGGGGAGGGAGAAGGGGGGGGGGGGGGGGGGGGTTGAGGGGGGGGGGGGTGAATGGAATGAATGGGGGGGGGGTGGGTGGTTGAATGAGAGCCCACAAATGATCCCTGGGCTTTCAGTTCATGCCTTTTGTTAACACTCGTCACCCAGCCTATAAACAAATTTAAAGTGTTTTTATCCATTAGGCTTACATTGTTTTATGTGGCCATACCCACTTGTAAGGTCTTTTCCTATCCATAGACCAAAATCAATGATAAGAATATTTGCTTCTGTTAAAGGAAATATCTGAAAACAAATAGAGTTCTCTCTGTGGCAAACTGAAAAAGGAGCTAGAAATGAGGGGGACTTCGTCTGTGTTCTGTGGAAATGTAAAGGAAAGAAAGAATAAAGGACGGAAAGAAAGAAAAAGAAGGAAGGGAAAGAAAGAAAGAATGAAAGAATTGAAGGAGAGCGCGCAGTGATACCTGCTGGACTCCACAACCAGTAGTAGGGAAGACGGGGTAAAAAGCGAATGGGCGGTTAAGAAATCCCACCCCAATTATCTAATGTAATAAATAAAATGTAAGTCAAATTTTGCCATGAGACAAATGCTAGACATTAACGCTCGTCTCATGGGCAAAAATTGAGAACTGAAAATCGTCGATTCATCTTCAAGAGATTAATTGGGGGGGGCCTTCTGACCCCGCCATGGCTCTTTTTACCCCGTCTTTCCCCTAGCAGAGGGACTGTGTGCAACGGACAAACGCCCGAAGGAAAGGACGGAATTAATGAAGGAAAGAATGAAAGAATGAATGAGAGCCCGCAGTGATCCCTGGACTCCACACCAGTAGCAGGGATTGTGGGCAACAGACTGCACGAAGAACTGGAGGCCCAGCCACACTGCATACGATTCGATTCGATTCACTACGGATCCGATTTTGACATGTGTGGAGCATGACTGAACCGTGGAATTTTGCTGTCTACATACATCTGATGAAATCCTACTATAGTTATATATGTTCACTATATTAATGTTTGGAGTTTCAATTCAAATCAATTCAATTCAACTATTTTAGTGTCTCCAAACAAGGAAAGAAAATTGTTTTTCGGCATGCACATAAAAATTAAGACAAAATAAGACATTGTTATAAATCTAACAGATGAGACAATTTGTAAAATAGCATAAAAGCACATGTAACTGGCATAAAACGTAGTTATCAAACACACACACACACAACACAACGCACAGCACACGCACGCCCACACACATACACATACACACACACACACCACACACACACACAGTGCTCCCACACACACACCACACACACCACACGCACACATACACACCTGAACAAATACACTGAGCATCCAATGATCGATCCCCATTTAGATGCTGCAAGTAATATTCACTGATAATAATTACATCACAGTAATAATGATAACATGTAGGGGAAAAGGACGGTGGAATTTTAAAAAGCGGGATGGGCGGGGGTAAAAAGCCGATGCCAATTATCTAATGAAATAAATCAAATTTCAGTCAAATATCCCCATGAGACGAATGCTAAACGAAATGCGCTTCGTGACCACGTGATCGATTCGTGTCGTGCAGTCGTACGTTTTTAGCTGGCGTTGTACCCGAGCTTTATTATTCACACACCACGACACACACACGACACACACAGCGACACACACACACACACACACACACAACGCACGCACGCACGCATGCCGCACACGCACGCACACGCACACACACGCACACACAACGCACGCACACCACACAAACACCACTCACACACACACACACACCACCTCACACACTCACACACATCCACACACACACACACAACGACAAAGACGTACCAGATTTTTCATGAAGGGTGCAATCATTCCCCCGATTCGTCCCACCGTAGACCCCATCCCAAGGGCCTGATTTCTGTGGAAGACAGAGATCATTAATCATTGATTAGGTTACTTTCATCAAAGACTGTACAGGGGAAGATAAACATTCGGTCTCTTTTCCTTATATGAGTAGTGAGGACAGAAACACTGGTTAAGTTCCCCTTTTGAAACGTGACACATTTTTTACACATCGATAGGCCAGTTTAATTCTCCGTACTTCAGTGTCCAGTCCCGAGTTTTTGGATAGCCTCACTGTGAATAGTGTACACGTCCGCACTAACGATAACGCGTATCACCCGGTTCGCCGAGCGTTTAAGTAATCCAATCTTACCCTGTTTAGAATATCTTGCTCATCACTGTTGCAGTTTCTTATTAGGCCGACCGTAATGTGCTCCGTAACTATTTCTGTCTTCAAGATTCCCTCCAATATCCATGCGTGAAAATCACGGGTTTCTATGGTTTCCCCTCGGCTTCTTCCAGTCTCATGCTCTCTCTCTCTCTCTTCTCTT
>JAGGCT020004236.1:12500-15000 GCA_017654935.2 Phymorhynchus buccinoides
CGCAGTCATCTTCTTTCTCACTTTCTTGTTGTTGTTAATAATGTGGCACAATTAATTATTAACTAGCGCAACGCCTAGTACTGGCAAATGCACCGTACTGGTAATAGCCACGTAGCAGGTAACGCTGAGTACTGGTTTCGCCGGGTCCGCGAAATACTATTATTACTTTTGTCTCTCTCCCCCTTCCATCTTCTTCACTCATCCCGTTCTACTACCCCACGCACCTTACTGAGTACAGCAAATTTGAAGCGATTCGGTGAAGAAAAGGCGGAGTTATAAGCCCTGTTTCCCGTTGGTGCTGCTCTGAGAGTGATGCTCTCTCCCTAGTAATGGTAGCGCCTAGTAACGGTAACGCCAAGTACTGGTAACGCTGAGTACAGCAAATTTGAAGCAATTCGGTTAAGAAACGGCGGAGTTATAAGGCCCCGTTTCCCGTTGGCGCTGCTCTGAGAGTGATGCGCTCTCCCGATTCTCTTCACATTTGCTGCCAGGCTTTGCCCCGGTCATAGCAAGCCTACAGCAAATTTGAAGCGATTCGGTTAAGAAACGGCGATGTTATTCGTGAAAAGGTGACGCGGCATATAGCGCGCGCGTTTCTGAAGCGATTCGCTTCCGGTTTGGCACACCGATAGTCACCGTCCCTGGTCATGTACCTACCAAATGTGAAGGCAATCGACCCAGAAACGCCGGAGATACGGGCGCCGAGAGGCCGGCGGATGCGCGTTTCGCGCATTTGCGAAACCGCGCAAATGATACGGCCGCCTCGGTTGCCGTTGCCACTATTAGGGCTCACAGCAAATTTGAAGCGATTCGGTGAAACACAAAACGGGCCTTATAACTCCGCCGTTTTTCGTTTCACACACACACACGGACACTTGGCTTTTTACTATATGATGATGAATGATGATGATAATGATTACTATATGATGATGATGATTCGTCCTTCGTTTTGAATTTTAATTTTTTTTAAACCTAACCCATTCATTAATGCGAAATGATCATAAGGAGTGAGAAAAGAACAATTCGCTAATGCGAAATGATCATAAGGAGTGAGAAAGAGACCATTCATTAATGCGAAATGATCATAAGGAGTGAGAAAGAGACCATTCATTAATGCGAAATGATCATAAGGAGTGAGAAAGAGACCATTCGTTAATGCGAAATGATCATAAGGAGTGAGAAAGGGACCATTCGTTAATGCGAAATGATCATAAGGAGTGAGAAAGGGACCATTCGTTAATGCGAAATGATCATAAGGAGTGAGAAAGGGACCATTCGTTAATGCGAAATGATCATAAGGAGTGAGAAAGAGACCATTCATTAATGCGAAATGATCATAAGGAGTGAGAAAGGGACCATTCATTAATGCGAAATGATCATAAGGAGTGAGAAAGAGACCATTCATTAATGCGAAATGATCATAAGGAGTGAGAAAGAGACAATTCATTAATGCGAAATGATCATAAGGAGTGAGAAAGGGACCATTCATTAATGCGAAATGATCATAAGGAGTGAGAAAGGGACCATTCATTAATGCGAAATGATCATAAGGAGTGAGAAAGGGACCATTCGTTAATGCGAAATGATCATAAGGAGTGAGAAAGGGACCATTCATTAATGCGAAATGATCATAAGGAGTGAGAAAAGAACAATTCGCTAATGCGAAATGATCATAAGGAGTGAGAAAGAGACCATTCGTTAATGCGAAATGATCATAAGGAGTGAGAAAGGGACCATTCGTTAATGCGAAATGATCATAAGGAGTGAGAAAGGGACCATTCGTTAATGCGAAATGATCATAAGGAGTGAGAAAGGGACCATTCATTAATGCGAAATGATCATAAGGAGTGAGAAAGAGACCATTCATTAATGCGAAATGATCATAAGGAGTGAGAAAGAGACCATTCATTAATGCGAAATGATCATAAGGAGTGAGAAAGAGACCATTCGTTAATGCGAAATGATCATAAGGAGTGAGAAAGGGACCATTCATTAATGCGAAATGATCATAAGGAGTGAGAAAGAGACCATTCATTAATGCGAAATGATCATAAGGAGTGAGAAAGAGACCATTCATTAATGCGAAATGATCATAAGGAGTGAGAAAGGGACCATTCATTAATGCGAAATGATCATAAGGAGTGAGAAAGGGACCATTCGTTAATGCGAAATGATCATAAGGAGTGAGAAAGGGACCATTCGTTAATGCGAAATGATCATAAGGAGTGAGAAAGAGACCATTCGTTAATGCGAAATGATCATAAGGAGTGAGAAAGGGACCATTCGTTAATGCGAAATGATCATAAGGAGTGAGAAAGGGACCATTCGTTAATGCGAAATGATCATAAGGAGTGAGAAAGGGACCATTCGTTAATGCGAAATGATCATAAGGAGTGAGAAAGAGACCATTCGCTAATGATTTCTCGGCAAATATGTAGATTTACACCCTCCTGCTCTATTTCTTGGTTCTTTCCGTGGTTAGGGATAGGGTTAGGGTTAG